>BGPR01000888.1:56775-128048 GCA_013235015.1 Araneus ventricosus
ATATAATTAATCGAAAAAGAAACAAAAAATGTTTTAAATCATCTAAATCTTATAAGTTTTTATTTAACTTTAAAGAACAGAATCGGTGCTTGGAGCTGCCATCCGTTTAGAGCGAAAACGCTTTCGTACAAAAACACGTGTGAACACTGTCACTCGTTACTATGGGAGCATGCGACGATTTGCCGGCGAAACCGGAGCTGCTTCATTGGGGAACGATGAGACGAGCGCGACGAGATCTGGTTACACGACTTTGCTGCGCAAGTGTGAACAGCGCCATTAAAGAACACGGGGTCATGTGTCGCCTCGCGGCCACAGCTTTCGACGAAAACGACCCGTCTGTTCGCACCCTTAATCCAGTGGTGCGCAAACTGGGGGTCGTTGGAATTTTTTTTGGCGGGGTGGGGGTCGCCAAATTCAAAGAAATTTATTTGACAATAAAGAATATAAGGCTTTTTATTTTAAAAAAAATCAGGCACCAGTAAAACAGTGAAATGAGATATCATTATTTATAAAAATTGAACTATTTTTACGAAAAATATTGTCTGTGTTCTTTGGCAACCTGCAAAAATAGTCATAAAAGATAATTCTCAAATTGAAATGTCCTCTACATGCTTTCTTGTGGGATTCATTTGCATCTTGGATCGGCCTAACGTTCAGTAGTAGCCATTTTTGCTACAGCGTTTTCAATCTGTGTGTCCAACGCCTTGCTATTTAATCTTTATACTGTGGTCACCGCAAGAACTGTGCATTTCTTTCAGTCTGGGCCTCAGTAGTTCGGTTTTGTTGCTTCTTACGTTCATAGTGCATTCTGCAATTCCGGTTATATTCTGTTTTTGTTAATTTTAAATAAAATTCGCAATAGGGCATGCGCCGAACACATTTTTAAATATGGAACAGTTCAGTAGCATGCACTAAGGGCAATAATGAACAATTAATGAATGATAATTAAATTACAAAGAAAAACTTTTTTTTTCAAAAATATTTTACATGCATTCAGCTTTTTTTTCCATCACTTTATCGAAAATTAATTATCCTTTGCTGATATTTTGTTAGAAACGCTAACAGGGTAGTTACTATTTAAAGCATGTAAAGGAAGAGTTAGTTCTGTTTTCATATTACAGATGGTGGCTCTAAACAAAGCCTACTTTTGCAGTTTAAGTGCGAGTGCAAATTCAAGATCATAGTTTACTGAACTTTGGAAAATAAAAAATAATTGTAATTTTTATCTTAAAAAATTAATAAAATAAAAAAAATAAAATTTTAATATCAAATTTTCCACCTTTGGAGTAAGTAATGTTAAAATAATTGTATTTTTTGAAGGAATTCATTAACCGTGGGATGAAGCAAGAGAAAAAATATTGATTAATTTATTAAAGTAGTTTTATGGGCTTTGCAGCTACAAAGGCTATTATCCCCTATTCATTTCAAAGTTTTTTTCAATCCGCTTCAAAAAAGAAAGGACAATTGCCATCAAAAGATATTCCTTCGCTAGCCAGAGCGTGCGAAAAAAGAGATAAAGAATAATTTCTTATTTACAAAATAAAGGTATATTTACATTTTATGCAGAGATCAACCAATCAGAGTAAAGTGCGCTGGAAAAAATATGTATGAAACCTACTAAAATAAAAGACATTCGGAAACAAAACATAAAGATTTAGCAAATAAATATGAAACATTTTTCAAAAAATGAGCAGAAAACATGAAAAATCAAAATGCATTTTTGAAAAAATGCACAACAATTCTCGAGAAGGCTTTACGGGCATCTTTAGAAATTTCATATTTAATAGGGAAAAATATTAAACCACACACAATTGGAGAATCACTCATTCTTCCTTCAGCAATTAAAATGACATCAGTTACGCATGGAGGAAAACTTGGTTACGATTGAAAACAATACCATTATCAAGAGAAACAGTTTCTCGCCGAATTTCCGCCATTTCATTCAGTATAAAATAAGTCCTGTTAAATCGTTTGAAAAACTCTCCTGTATTTGCTTTACAACTTGACAAAACTACTGACATTACTAAACTGGCTCGATTAATTGTTTATCTGAGATACGTTTATGAAGAAGACAGATCAGAAGATTTTTTATGTTGCAAAAAATTGGAAGGAAAGACAACTGGAGAAAAAATATTTGAAATTATTAATAGATATTTTGAAACAAGTAACGTCACCTAGAAACGCTGCGTCACGGTTTGCACTGATGGTGCTTCAGCATTAACAGGTAATAATAAAGGAATAAGAGGGTTAATCAAGAAAATTTCTCCCCATATAGTGTTCAACCATTACATGATACATAGAAAAGCTCTTGTTGCAAAAGATATTGATGAAGAATTGCACAAGATGTTGTTACTGCAATTAATTACAATAAAAGCAACAGCCTAAGCAGTCGTCTCTTTTCAATACTCTGTAATGAGACGAGTTCTGTGTATGAGACATTATTAATGCATATCGAAGTCAGATAGCTCTCATGCGGCAAAATACTGCGATGTGTTTTCGATTTGAGGAATGAAGTTCACATTTTTTTGAGAGAAAAGAAACATATATTGGCAAGTTTGTTCATTAATGAAGATTGTCTCGGGAAAACTCAGTTACATGGTTGACATTTTCAAAAAACTTAACGATTTGAATTTAAGTAGACAAGGAGAGAGTAATAACATTTTAGCATCGGGCAGTGAAATTGAAGCTTTTAAAAATAAGTTGATACTTTGGCAAGGAGAATTGAACAAAAGGAACACAGACATGTTCCCGTGCTATTCAGAATTTACTAAAGAAAATAATGTAGATTTCTTATTATTTAAAAACATCATTTCCCGCCATATGATCAAATAGGTAGAAAACTATTCGAAAAGGTTTGAAAAATATCCTGATAATTAATTAGTAACAATAATTTTGAGGGCAATAGTGGAGCACCTCATAATTTTGAGTGCAATGGTGGAGCACCTGAGCCAGCAACCCACTCTCCAAACTTCGGCATCATATCACAGGAAGGACGATTAAGTCCAATTGATTTAACGTGCACGGCTGAACATGGCGGAATCGGGTTTCGAACCGTGGCTCTACCATCCGACTTTCGATGAAAATTTTATTCACAGAGTTTCCACAGAATCCCCAGCTATTTATTGATAAATGCTGTAGAATTATGCGGTTGTTGTTAATTAATCTCTGAATTTTAGGTAGATTCTTTTCAGGAAAACTACCTATTGCAGTAGTTCTCATGACACGATTCAGGAAAATTTTTATATATCTTCACTGATAATGGTCCCTGGAACGCAAAACCGCCCCTCGTTTAAGAGTTAACACGATAATTAGAATAATTATAATTGGATTTGAACCGGCTAACTCCGGAAGAACTTTGAATTCCAAAATTAAAGTGACATTACATATTTTATTTGTATACGGTGAACATGAATTGACTTCAATGTGCTTTTATTGAATCTTATCGACATTTATGTGTTTCACTGTGCATGTGATGTGCTCACACTGTAATCACAATTGTAAACACAAGCTTTTATTCTCAAAATCTAAAATAGTATGAAGAATCATTAACCTTCTGACTGCTTAACCCGCGATTTCCGCTGGCTGGAAGCAAGTAAATTTTCTGCTGCATTGTACAATTTTAGCAAGCTAATGGGTTTTACTTAGTACTTTTAAAACGTTGAATCATATTATACTAATAAAACCCTACATGTAAATAACATTTCGCTTGGATCAACGGTATTTAAACATGTTTTCAAACGTTGCATTCTGTATTCAGACGGTTAAGAATCAAAACCAGAACTATGAATAATTTTCCGAATTTGAAATCTCAATACGCTTATGAACAAAATGAAATAAATTTTTATCTGATTAGTAGTTCTAAAAAATAAGTATTAAAGGGGGAATAACATATGGATCATTTTAATCATCATTTTTAACCCTTTGACTGTAAGTTAAAATTTAACAAATTCTAATAACTCAATTAAATTTTGAATGTATGTGTGTGTCGCCACCTGGTAGTGAATTTGAGAAAATATTGATTTCAAGTTTCCACAATATTCGGAATAATGAATTATAACTCAGAAACTAGAAAGTAGAAAATTATTCAAGTGAGAAAAACTACTTTTAGAATATTAACCACTTCAATAAGTTGTCCCGAGTTTACTCGTGCATCGAATTGTGACATTTTTTCACTTAAAGTCTGAAATTGCGTCATTCGTAGATGTTATAATTCGACACAAAAAATGAAGTGTAACTCACTAACATCTCAAGAGTTCTACGACAAAACATTCCCAAAACAGAAAATCATCTAATGATACAGTAGAGAAAATGAATTAGTTGAGTGGACAATAAAAATGTATTTTAAAAAATCTTCTTATTCAAAAGTAATAGTAAAGCTGTAACCACACTGTTTTTGGAGCTCGCCACCTAGCGGCCGTTGGAGGAAACGGCCAGTCCATGTTCAGGAGTCGACGATTAAATCTGGTGTTCTTCCCCGATGATTGTATATTTTATATGTCCTGAAGAGTTTTGTCCTTTGTTTGTCCCTGTATGTTGTGTCCTTTGGTGTTTGATTAAAAGTATTTAAACGAATCAAGCCCTTTTCTTTGAACGACTATTGCTATCCCTAGGAGGAATTAAATTATGGCGCCTAAACGATTACAAAGCAAATATGTTGAAACTTAAGAAAGAAATAATCAAAATATTCTGTTCAGTTGCGTCTCATTTGTACTTTTAATAAAGATTGAATATCTAAAAAGACAAAAATCAATAGAAGCAATTTAATTGGTGTGCGCAAGTGGAGCATCATCCAGGAAAAAATTGCGAAGTACAAAATAAATATAAATACTAATAAAAGGAATTTTTAAATGCGGTAGAGTTAAAAATAACAAAAATAATAGCAGACTACGATAAGAAGTGAGATAATAAATTAAGAGATAATATAAGTAAGATAAGAAATTAATATTAAAATTCAGACCTTAAAGTCATTTTCCTCTACAGAAAACCCATTCTAGTTTTCAATCTGCATGGGTGAACGGCCTCTAATGAAGTCATCCACCGGATTCTTACTTCTTATCGTAGTCTGCAATTATTTTTGTTATTTTTAACTCTTTCACAATTAAAAATTCCCTTTATTAGTACTCATATTTATTTTGTGTTTTTAATAAAAATATAATTCTCTCCCACGGTATCATAAAAACATGTTCAATCAGAAAAAAAAAACAATGATATCAACGGAAAATCAAAAAAAAAAATCCTAAGAGCAAATTCTTTCTTCCAAAAGGTACTTTGAATGCTATCTGATAAAAGCAAATAAATTCAAGGATATAACAAAGGGTGGAATGATGCAAACTATCTACTCGATTAAGCATTTAATACCGGAGAGCTCTTTCCGCCTTCAGTGCGCCTTCATTTTCTCAGCCATGAACTGCAAATATACGCTCGTGCTCGTGGCACATCTATTAAGCACGGCTCTACTCGTGAAGTTCATAAACTTTATCATCCCGTTTTTCGCAGTGTGGGTGTGTTCGTGCCTTTCTACCTACATTTTATGGATGTGCATTGCTTATCTTTCCTTCAGTTACGCGAGAGGGAAGTTTCTAAACGATAAGATCGATGTGAATAATCGGGCGGTCGTCATCACAGGTAATTTAAAGAATTTTATCATTTTCTGTATAATACTGGCCGATATACCCGGCATTGCTCAGTATGAAAATGCTTTCATGTCCTTTAATTATAAAAAGAATAACTATTTAAATAATTGTCTCGAAACCTTTCTTATGTTTCAGCAATTGAGAGTAACACTTGAAATACTAGTAATAAAGGTTACAGTTATGTCAAACCAGCTATGGCTGGCTAGGCGGTGTAAAAGTTTTATGCGAGAAAGTATATTTATGTTTGATATTAGCTTTCGATAGAATGCGAATGCATTATGAATAAACGCATTCTTCAAAACTATCTATACGATATTTTAATGTAGAAAAGAAGTTTTCTTATAAAATGTTATAACACACGCAATCGTCTCTTATCGTCCGTAACTTTTTTTAAAAAATTAAAATAAAATTGTGGCCGAGTTATAAGGTGTCGACTTCGGGACAGGAAGGCTCCTGGTCCGAAACCCGATCCCACCGAAACTCCGCCGCGCAAGGGGGCCCTGCCAAATCATACGTAGGGAGCCAAACGCCCTCCCACTGGCGTGGTGCGGAAACCTGAGAAGGGGGTGCTAGCTCAGGCGACACCCTAAACATTTGACAGTGGTTCACAATTACGAAGTCCGTCGCAAAATAGACATCGTGTTGCTTCAGAACGGGACGTTAATATAACTAAAATAAACGAAATAAAAAAAAACTCCATCAAACGGTTTTTATATCTCGTAGCTTTTTTAAAAAAGTATGAACATTTTTACAAAAGTTTGTGGGTCCGCGGTGGCCTAGTGGTAAGGCCCCGGCCCTGGGTTCAGGAGTGCTCCAGGCTCGAAACCCGATTCCAATGAAGATCCACAGCGTATGTGGGCCTGATGCACGCCAAATCATACGCAATGGGTCGAACGCCCTCCCTCAGGTATGGTGCGGAAGTTTGGAAAGGGGGTGCCAGCTCGGGTGCCGTCCTCATCATCTGAAGACGGTTCAAAGTGACGAGGGTCCGTCCCAAAATAGTCCTCTTGTTGCTCCAGAACAGGACCTTGACAAAACTAAACCTTAAAAAACAATTCTCAAAAACTGCCGAAAGCTAATTTTTTTAAAGTAAAATAATAAACATTTTTTAACGAATGATACAAGATTTAATTAAACATTTCGAGTGGCGCCACTTGGCAATGAATTTGAGATTAACTGAAATCAAGACTCTATAGCATTTATAATATCGAATTATCAATTAAAGGCTAAATGTAGAAAAACACCAGAACAAAGAAATCTTCTTTTTATCAGCTTTTCGACTTACTTCCGCAAAAATCTCTTTTTAAAGAGTGTGTGTGTGTGTGTCTGTGCGTTGTGTGTGTGTGTGTGTGCGTTGTGTGTGATGCAATCAAGTCAATTCATGCTATATTGTAATACACGTGAAATGCGCCTTGCCAATTCCATTTAGGAATCCTTTCCTCATCTTGCAGAAGAAAAATGAACATGACGGCATATATTAGCGCAAGAAAATTGCATGTTATATAATATGCCCAATCACGTTTGTTAAAGGAATTCGAATTAACTGCATAAATGCTTTGAGTGACGAATCAGAAGCTCGTCATTTGGAAACATTTATTCAGATCTCTTCATCTTCCGCATGAAAATTTGCAGACAGTTTATAAATGCAGTGGTGGCTCATCCATTAGAGCTTCAGGGTTGCAGTCCCCCCTGAAATTATTTTAAAAGCTTGTATTTTCGTTTTTATTCTAATTGACTTACTTATCCACTTTGAGAGCTCAATGATCAACGAAAATGGCAAAAAAGTAATGAAAAACGTGAAAGGAAGACGGAAAATCAATCAAGCATGAAGAGAGAGACAGACCAGAGCTGCAAAGAGATGTGCCCCTCCTAAGGATGAAAATTCGTCCACTGAACGAGAGTTCAGTCGGGAGAACAAAAGCAACCCTTTCTCTCATTTCAATTAAATGTCCTTGAGTTGCGTTTTCCACAGCTCTCGATTAGCGCGGCTTCCTAAACTGTTTTTTTTTCCCCTTTTTCTCAGTAGTCCAGTCATTAAGTAGTTTTTTTAAATCAAATTTTGGAAGAGTTGTAATTTTTTGCCCCTTTATGATTTTTGGAGTGCTGATTTCGAATCTGAGGTTTGCCACTGAAACTTTTTAATGGAATTTTAGTTATATCCAAAAAACATGAAATCTTCCCCCCAGTTTTTACTTCTCTCAAAAACTATCAATTTTCTCTATATCATCATTATATACCAAAATAATCAGCACAAAATTTCCTACAACTTAGGTCTATACAACTTCTGCAGCACTACTTGTTTCTGAGTTGACGAGCCGCCATTGTATAAATATCTACCCTATCATGGATTTGTTTCAATGCAATCAGCTGAAAGCCAGACATTGGAGTTCAGAGAGTATGATTTCCACCACCTGCAGCTACTTAAACAAAGCTGTGGAACATGTTAGGCCACTCTTTGCTCATAAAGAACTTAATAGTTCATTGTTATAAATATACATCTATACATAGTATAAAATGAAGTCCTCTGAAAGCATCTGCATGTGTGAACGCTTTAAACTTGAGAAATACTAAACTGATATTGAAGATATTTGTACCATTTCGTAGGGCATTTATCGAGGAAGGTTTTAGTATATTAAACGCATATCAGAATCAAAAAGGGAGTTTAATAATTGCGATTTTAATAATTATTTTCCTACCACGATCCGCACATGCGCGAAGTATCAGTATCTGTAGCTTTGCATGTGCGCGGAATTCATGTCTGTTTAAATCTCCCCTTAAAGCGTATGTATGTGTGAACATCTATAAGTCGAGAAATACGGAATATTTATCGGAGATATTTGTACCATTCTATAGGGCATTTGTCGACGCTTTTCAAAATCAAAAAGGGAGTTAAATAATTAAATCAAATTCAACCTCGATCCGCGCATGGGTAAAATAGCAGGATCTGTGCTTTGTGATTCTTCCGCGCATGCGCGAAATAGGAAGAGCTGTGCTTTGCGTATGCGCTGAACGTGGCACCATTAGGAAAAACTGACAATTTGGTTTATAAAGAAATATTTTGAGGTGATTTGAATTTTATTTCCATATCACAGGTTGCATTTTACGTATTCAGTGGATCCATGTATGTATAGAACAGATAAACGCGTGCGAAGCCGCGGGAACAACGGCTAGTATATCATGTATGTTTACATTGGAACCGGGAACATATTGCGTCTTTCAATTTTTATATTCAGAGTTTTGGATCAAGAAACCTTTGATCGTCTTGTACAGTGGCGGCGAATCGGGGGGAGTGAGGGGACGCTCGCCCCTCACTTTTTGCGAAAAAAAAAATTTATTTTTATTTCATTTGTCAACCTACAATTGTTGTCTTTTAATTCTTTGTCCCAATGCCCAAACTTACCATTTTGTAGCAAAAATTTAAATGTTGCTCTCTACCCCCTGTATGTCCCAGTATTTTTAGTTTCCTTCAAATTCCCCCCCCCTACTAACTCCCAATTAATAATAATATCTAATAATAATAATAATACCTAATTAACTCCCAATCACCGCTATTCATCTGATAAGACAAGTTGAATACTTTCCTTGGAATGGTAGGGTTGCAGTAATTCATTTAACTTGACTTGGTTCAGGTTCAAGATGGAATTTGGTAATTGATTTTCCACTCACTTTTTCATGTGCTAGAATGTGGTTTAAGAAGAAATTAAAAATCTTATTAAGGTACGAATGGCAGAACCGCTGAGAGACATCTTTAAAATCTAGGTTCCTATTTGGACTCGTGCCAGAAACTCGTGAAGACAGATGTCGAGGGAATTTTTATATTAATCAAATTTTAACTACAAACAGGTGCTTTCCGGAGCACCAGTCTAGATACTTTGGAAAGACGGCAGACTGTGATTGTGGACTTAACTTGGGAACTGTAACACATTATATATATGGTTGTCCTAATTTTCTTGAAATTAGAAAGGAGTTTTTCCCGGGAAACTTTGCAATAGTTGGTATTTTAGAATTGATACATAATAAGAAAACTGAAAAAGGCCTGGTAATTTTTGTTAAAACCTTATTTGAAAAGAGTCTTGGGACAAGTTAATCATCGTTTTCACAAGTTTGAATTTTAACTTTTTGAATTCTGCATTTGCTTTGAATGAAAAATGCTTCACCTGTACAATACCGAGCAATTGTTAGTCAGTTTTCTCTTGAAGGATATATATTTTTTAAAATGGAAATGTAACGTACATGATTTACATAGGAGTTTTTAAATTTGTTATGATATAATGAGTAAAGTATAATGTTTAAATTGACAAGCGTGTGAATAAGTAGGTATAAAAGTCACTGAGATTATATAGACAGAGGACCGGGACTTTTGGGGCTTTGTGCTCTAGCTTCGATTTGGGTGTGTGGTGTTTCTGTGAATGCTTTTGTATATATTTTTCCCAATATGTAATTTTTGCTCATTAATATATTGTTAAATCTGATTAATTGTGGCTAAGAGACTAAAATCATAGGAATTTTGTGTTATATTATTTTTTGGCTTTAGTTCCGCGGACCTTGGTTGACAATTTGTTTTAATTAGTCCAAATTTCTCCATTTTTAGGACGGTTGATAGATGGAGCCAGTTGATTGTCTTGTAGAGGTTGGGGTTGATTGGTAGGGGTGAAGGTTGTAATTCGTAGGAGGTGGCTCCACCATTTCCGACCTTTTCATTTTGTTAAAGCAGTTGTGCTCTAATGTTCATCAATTTTGTCCTCATGCCAAGGCTGGACGGACTTCTCTTCTGGTTGGTTTTCATTTGCTAGAGTTTTCAAATTTTGTGTTTTCGATGATAATATAATGTTTGAATATTTTCAAAACTTATCGGTTAATCGAATGATTAATTGATAAGTTGCAATGATAATGGATTACATTTTGATTGCATGCGTGCGGTGCCAACTGATAGAGAATTTGAGAAATATTTATAATAATAACTTATAAATTAAAGCAAAAATAGGAAATAATTAAAATAAAAAAAATGCTACTAAAAAGAATCCGATTGTATAAATTGTTTTTGATAAACTTATTAACTTTTAGAGCATGAAAAAATGCAGTCTCCAAATGTTATTTTGGAACGAGAATTTCAGTGAAAAAACATGCTTAACAACAGTAATGGTTAGTGGCACAGGAATTATTTGGGAATTCAGGAATATAGCTGTTTACATTTAGCAACAGTTTTGAAAGTGAACATCATCGCACCATTGGCCAGCCTGATCTCCAAACCCAGTCCCTTGTCTGCATGTCTGGAATGCTTTCGATTGGAATTTGAAATCTTGTTCAGAAACACTATGAGCGCGTTCACATATAGACGAATAGAAAGAACGCCGCCCCATGTCCCCGTACGTGAAGCCATTACAGCGACCGAACCGGTTGGATGGACATGGGACAACACACGAATAGACAGACGAAGGAAAGTCAATCCATAAGCGGGCTGTGGTGGCTTAGTGGTAAGGTCTCGGCTTCGATCCCGGAGGGTTGAAGGCTCCGAATCCGCTGAAGATTGGCTGTGTATGTGGTCTTGTTGAACGTTAAATCATACGTAGCGGGCCAATAGTCCTCCTATTGGTGCTGTGTGGAAGCTTAGAGAGGGGAGTGCCAGCTCAGGTGTCATTATCGTCATCCGATCGCGGTTAAAAATGGCGAGAAAAGTCCTGAATTAGCCCTCGCGTTTTTTTTTATTTATTTAAAACCTACACCGGTCCAGCCTTCCCGAAAGGATGTAAGGCCTTTAGCAGACCGGCGGGGAAATATCAGAGCAATACAAGAATATCAATATGGCATGATACACACAAAAGCATCACAAACACAGCACAGAACGTTACAAACATTGCAAAAAAGGGACAACAAAAAATGAATAAAACAACCCAAAACACACACACACTCACACATAAAAAAACAATACGCCACTGAACCGATATTACACTTGGAGAGAACAATAAATTAATTGAATTTTGTTTGATTTTTATCACCAGATCTTGAACCAACATTAAAAATATTCAAAACACTCAGAAGGAGGAGCTCCCAGTGTACATCCAAATGAGCAAACCACAAGCTCAGCACAACACACCAGTGGAAAGAAGGAGGCAATAAAATGTTTTGTAAAGTATCGTTAAAAATCCCACAAAAGAGCATCAGAAACAGACCCCGCGGTCACTCACCAGTCCAGAAAACAATAAAATCCACCAAAGTCTACGTCAGTGAAACAACAATAAAAATACAAGAATAAAATGATCCAATTTTTAAGATAAGAAGGATAAAAACAAGGTTACCAATTGGGATTTCCCAAGGGTGAATGCTTAATAAAATTTAGGACACCAAAACATCTTAATAAGTCCAGGATTAACCTAAAAACAATATAATCATTTAAAATTAACTACATAATAAAGTGCTAAAAACTTAGGGTAAGGCAGGGACAACCCACCTAAAAATTTCTTAATCACTGGTGTTAAGTAAAGATATCTTAAAATAATTTAAAAGCAATTTCACTCTGGGTCGTTTAATGAATCACAAATGTTGTTACTAATAGTATATGTTTTCATTAATTTATTTATTGCCATTTTATTACGCATTAACTTTTTAAACCACATCTTCCTATTTTGCTCTGAAGGCTTCTTGAAGCGGAATTCTTTGGTGAGCGTGCAGTCAAATATATAATGATCTGCATCGCCCACCTGACCACAAGAACAACTTGGGGAATTCAATAGATGAAATCTATGTAAATAGGCCGGAAAAGGACCATGCCCACTAAGCCCTCGTCTTGCTTCAGAACGGGACATTAATATAACTAAACTAAACTCATCACGATTTCATTGTGATGCACTGTGTTATTCATCTTTCTGGTTTTTAGGATGCGACACTGGATTCGGAAACGCCCTTGCCAAGCGACTCGATTCGAAGGGATTTCACGTCTTCGCAACATGCCTGTTCCCTACGGGCACCGGGGCTATGGATCTGAAAGCAAGTTGCTCCAATCGTCTGCACGTGTTATACATGGACGTCACAAAAGACGAGAGCGTCAAGAAAGCTTTCGAATACGTGAAAGAACACCTGGGATCATCTGGTATGAAATGTCTAACACCTTGATAAAGTAAGGTTGGCGATTATTACCAATTGCAACCTCGACATTTTGCAATGAAATCTTTAAAAATTGGTCAAACGCGATTTTTGTACGTGCTATTTTGAATATTACTGCATCGTTTTCAAGATAATTCATGTTTGTTACCCTTCACCACTTAATAACTTCTGGCAGCAAAGTTAATAATCAAAACCTATCAGATAATTGTCAATGTAAAAGTTTTCAAACAACTTTGCATGACGTCAGGGATGGGGAAACCCTACCGGTTTAAACCGAAAACCGGTTTTTTTTGGGGGGGGGTTTCGGTTAAGCTTTTTTTTTCGTTTATTTTTTTTTATCCCGGTTTAAACCGGTTATTTTTTTAAATCCCAAAACTGGGGAAAAAACCCGTCATAATTGGTTATAAAGAGATAGGCTCGATTTTAGGTTCAATTTATAAAGTTTTGAATTTCATCATCTTAGGCCAATAAACGGCCACAGCTTCCTCGAGGCGAACATTGAGATGGTTTAAAATACTCATATTCAATCTTTCATAACTCGATTAGTCTTGGTCACAGAAGAGCATTTTGTTTTGGAACATTTTGTTTAAAATTTCAGTGTGCCAAAAATATTTTAATAAATATGATTAATAAGAGCGAGGAACTGTATAAAAATTAAGAGAGTTTTTTTATTATTATACATATAGACGCAAACAACACAAAATACGGTTATTTACGTGTATACTCTCTAATTTCATTTTTTAATTTGTCTACAATACTTACTTATTGTATGAATTACTCATTTATTATTATTACTAATTGTATTAATTAATTATTTATAATCATTACTTATTACATTAATTAATCATTGTATCAATACTCATTGTATATTATTAATAATAAAAAATTATGTCCACAAACATTGCTTTAAAACAAAAACGAAAACCGCTTTTTCAAAAACCGGTTATTCTGAGCTGTTTTAACCAGAGGTGAAAAAACCGGTTTAACCGCAAACCCAGTTGTTTGCAATAACCGCCATCCCTAAGTAACGATAATATTCCAATCTAGGGGACGATCCAAATTCGTCAACTCTGGACAATACAGGATGATTCAAAAGAGTTCCAATAGACTATAAGGGTAGATCAATCATGAAAACGAAAGTTTTACGTAGGCTCAAAGTTGGAAACGTCATATGTGCAATTTTAGAAGTTGTTATTTGTTTGTAAATGGCAATTCCTCTCATTATTACTTTCGTCAAAGGAGTAGTAAAAGTAAGATGCATTTATACAGCACTTCGGAGATGGAATACATACATATTTGGAGCAAGGGTCAGCTAATGGAAATGGGCCGTCAGCTTTGCGTTTGTATCATGAAAGATTCGAAATAGATTCCTGCCACATCCTGAACTGTTTTCTTGTTTGCGCCACGGAATAAAACCGGAGCACTATTCCACTACCTAACAAGATGCTTTCACCTGATATAAAGAAAAAATTATTTTACTGATCAGGGCTGAAAAATAAAGGTCATTAGTTAGTGAAGTTACATTATCATCACACACAAGAACACATTCGTTCTTCTTTCGCACATCTCATTCATTCAATCATTCATACAACGAGAAATTGCTTAGGTTCGAAGATTGTGGCCCATCGCGGCAGTGCGCTTCGGTTAAAAATCCATCGCCACTGACTGACTATTCCACTACCTTCCCATCCTCATGCTTGATTTAATAATATAATATAATATTGATTTAATAATATAATAACGCTCAGTTTTAATAATATTGCTATGTAAAATATACAAGTTTAGCACTTTTCCCTAATGTTTACTTTCATTAACATTTCCTCTTTCTAATTCTTTATTCAAAGCCGCAGAATCTTTGCACACGCAAAGAGATTCAAAATAAATTTCAAAATATTATACTTCATTCAACCTAAACAGCACGGATTGACTGAATATTCTATGAAATTCCTTTGAAATATACTTTTTCATTCATCTTTGATTACAGGTTTATAAATAGCATTGTATTAAAAGTAGTTTTCATTGTCGTAGAAATGTTAATAAAAATGCATCATGGGAGATTTTAACGTGAGAAAAAGCAATTTTAGATATACCGCTTAATTTTCTTTTTTAACGTGGCTCATTCAGCTTACCCGGTATCACATCAATTTTTACACCGAAAGCCGGTACTCCCATTGGGGTCTCAGAAAGGAAATTGATTCACACGCCAAAACGCCACAAAACGTGGTATGGGAGATCCTCTATATCTCGGTAACTTACGGGGGCGTTCAGTAAGTCCTTAGAAAAAGATAGAAAAGCAAATTATTTCTGTAGATTTTTTTTTTATTTTTCAGCATAATCTTCTTTTAGCTCGATACATTTTTCCGGCGTTTCTCTAATTTTTTAAGCCGGATTTCGGAAGTTCCTCAAAATAGGCATCTGTTTGGGCAATCACTTCCTTGTTCGACGTGAGTCGTTTTCCGCCCAGACATTTTGTCAAGTTAGGAAATAAAAAAGTCACTGGGAGACAAATCTGGTGAATACGGTTTGTAATAATTCGAACTTTAATTCCATAATTTTCGCCATCGAAAAACTCCGCAGGTATGCACCAGTGCATTCTCTTGAGGGAAGAGATTTTTTTTTCATTTCCAAATGAGGGCGTTTTTTCTTGATTTCTTCGTTCAAGCGGTGTAATAACGAAGCATAATACTCTCCATTTATCGTTTGTCCTTTTGTCAAGTAATCGACGTAAATGATTCCGGTGCATCCCAAAAAACCGTGGTCATCACCTTGTCGGCCGATTTCAATGTCTTCGCCTTCTTCGGAGCCGGATCGCCTTTAGAAACAAACTGTTTCGACTGTTCCTTTGTCTCCGGAGAGTAGTAGTGTATCCATGTTTCGGCCACAGTTATGTTTCGAAGCAGAAACTCGTCAGGATGGCGACGGAAAAGCGTTAAAGAAGCCTCCGGATTGATCACATGATTGTGTTTGTTCTCCATTGAGAGCAAACGCGGCACCCATCTTGCCTAGAATTTTTTCACACCAATTTTTCGTTCAAAATTGAAAACACTGCACCTTGGGATATGCCTGTGGCTTCAACTATTTCACGCACTTTGATTCGTCGATCACTCAAAACCATATCGTGGATTTTGTCGATCATTTCGGATGAAGTCACTTCCACTGGACGTCCCGAACAATTTTCATCATTTGTGGATGTGCGGCCACGTTTAAATTCATTTATCCAATTGTAAACAGTCGCAAACGCAGGAGAAGATGTGCCATGAACTTCATCCAACTGGGCTTTGATCTCCTTCTGTTTTAAGCCTTTTAAATAGAAGTGTTTAATCACCACATGAAACTCGTTTTCTTTTTTTTCATTTCTCTAAGTCAAAAAGATTTTGTTGCTTCAATCGACTACGAAAATTAAACCACGCGATGCCTATAGCTGAAATTTTAATAGCAGTCTAGTGGAGATGGCGCTTACTAAAAATAAACCGTAAACATTGCAACGAGCGCCACCTCTTGGATTTTCTAAGGAATTTTTGAACGACCCTCGTACATATGTTAAAAACATAACTAATTTCTTATTTTAGAGATAAAGGGTAACAAATTATTTTAGAGATAAAGGGTCATTGAAAATCGGAATTGTAGTTCAGCGACTACGGAGACACAAAGTTGGGCAAAAATACGCATGAATTGGTGACGCTATCCTCTATACCTCGGCAACTACATATTTTGAAAACATAATTAACGCCTTGTTTTAGAGATAAATTGTTACAACAGAAGTTACAAAAAAAAATTGAAAATCGGAAGAAAGTCAAGCGAGTAAAGTATTCCTAGGACTTTAACATCAGCGGTCGTTTGAAAAGACCAGCCTCCCGTCATTTTTTCTCTCTTTTAATCCGAATAGAGTTGTGGGCCGTTGTCAACAACGCCGGAATCGTCAAAGGGTTTTCCGTGGATTTCTCATCCGTAGACGACTTCAGAGACTGCATCGACGTCAATCTCCTGGGCTACGTGAGGGTGACTAAGGCATTTCTCCCTCTCTTGAGACAGACAAAAGGGAGGATCGTGAACGTTACAAGCGCAGCTGGTAAGTAATTGAATAAATATTTTTGACGGTGCGTAGTTTAGAACCTGGTGCCTTTGCATCCCGATTCGAGCATATTAACCCCTAGACAAGAGGAATTCCCTCCGTCCGGAGGTGAATACTGACTTATATACGTCAAAATAGGATGGCGCAGCACGGTGCAATACGTATATTTCACAATTTGGGTCATATTTTTATAGCTACAGCAATTAACTCTCCCTGTGAAAAGGACGCCCAAGTAGATTCGAATGACCAGCTTCCTCGCTAGTTAAATACGGGTGCTGTCACCCAGAAAAAACTGCCCTTTTAAGCTTTACATTCACGGAAAGGCTGATCCTCACCATTTGGAGGGCTTCGCTAAAGACCGTTCCAGTTTTAAGCCGATCCATTTAGGTGTGTCATTCATTGGTCGGACCAACTGCTGCTTTAATTCTAGGGCAGTACAACAAAAATTGAACAAGAATAAATTTTCACATGAAAGATGTTCATTTTTGAAATTTCTGAATATTCCCACTATCTTTTATCAATTTTATAATGTTTATTTTCCTATTAATTTTTCAGAATTTTAATCTAAATTCACTCTCCTATTTTCAAATATTGAAAAGGAGGACATTTAGGAGGACTCTTTTCGAGAGTGGACAGAACTTACAGAAGGCGTACGGTTGGTCACCTTCATATTGAGAACCACTGATTTTTAACCATTTAATTTTTTATATCAAATCTTTAATATGCATATATCCAGTGATTTTAAAAGTCTTTAATAACAAAGAGTGGGTGCCGTTTCTATTTCAAGTCATTTTAAATTTTGAAAGCATTTGTATTGAAAGAATATGAATAATTTACTTGATATATAAATTACAAGAAATTATTATTATAGCATTTTTTGTCCTTCTAGGTGAAGTTTCTCTTCCCTTTTTCACACCTTACACAGCTAGCAAATACGCTGCAGTTGGCTTCACCGATTGTTTGAGATTTGAACTTGATACATGGGGAATTTCTGTGGTGTCCATTGAGCCAGAAATATTTCTGTAAGTAACAATATTCATTTTTCCTATTTCGTGCATTCTAGTGCGAGCTACTCATAGTCGTAAATGATACCAAATGTCTTGTGGTATTGGAAAGAAATCGTTCGGAAAGGGTAAAATATGCTCAAAGAAAACCCGGGAATTACACGCCGTCTCGCTACTTGACCCTTAAATGCCCGGTGTTGACTTTGAGCATCATACCCGACTTTGTCTTCTAAAATCTTGAGAATAAGACTGAAACTCTAATGCATGTTGATGCCAATAGGATACATATTGACATTTTTATACAATCAATTTACAACATATAGATGGCAACCTGAGTACTGATAAAAAAAATAAAAATAAATTGATGTTTTTTCTCTTTTTCTGCTTTGTTTGTACTATTGAGAATACCATATTTTATATTCTACAATGTTGAAGAAAATTCCTTATACGTACTATTATTACATCTTAAAATTCATCTGTGTTAAATATTACTAGCTGTGTGGCCCGGCGTTGCACGGGTTGTCTCGAATAATGCGTCATTCCCTGGTGGAGAGAAGAAGTGTGGTCACGCGACGCCTCGGGATCCATGCTTTTTCGTATGCCCGCCTCCGTTTTTTCCAACAAATATTGTGACTTACTTTCCCCCACAAACGCAAATATTCTTTCAAATCTAGTCTTTTTATTACTTTATTTTCATATGCTCGCCTCCGGTTTATTTTTTCTGCAAGCATTGTCACTAACTTTCCCAAAATCGTAAATCTCCTTTGAATCCTATATTGTTTAATTAAAATTTTTAAATCCAGCCTTTTAATTACCTTATAGCTAATAACTCGGGACCCAGAAAAACTCGGGATCCACATTTTTTCATATGCTCGACTTTCTTTTTTCCCTACAAATATTGTCACTAAGCTTCCCCAACAAACGTAAATCTGTTTTGAATCCTCTCTTGTTGTATTAAAACTTTCAATTCTAATCTATTTACTACCTAAAAACAGTATGGTTTGAATGAAAACGCGAGAAATCATATGTTTATAAATTAAATCATATTAGAATACTATTTGTTTTGCAAAAGAAAAAATACAACGAAATGAAAAACAGAAACGATAAACGATTTAATAGTATACCAAACTAATAAATTAAACACCAGAAAAATATATTTTCGTCTTGCCCGTATTTGAATAATAATGAAAAAAATGGATAAAAATTAATAAATATTTTCCCCAACAAACGTAAATGTTGCGAAACACCGTACGACAAAAAAAAAAGAGAAAAAAAAGCATGCAGGTTAAAAAATGCAAACTTAAGTTAAAGGGGCGGTTTCTCGCCAGCTTCGAAAATCTCGCCAACCATCCAAAAAGTCGCCAAAGATCCGCCATCTTGGATGGTTTCAAGATGGCGGCGATTCTAATGACCGGCGTTGAAAAAAATGCAATGAGTACATAAAATTGCAAATATTACATAAAATTGCACGAAATTTTGCATGAATGTAAGCGATTTTTAACTGAATTGCAAGATGACATGATATATTAAAGAATTTAATTTTAGCTGCATATAGTGGGGGGCCAGCCCCCCCAACCCCCCGATTCGATAAAATACACGTGCAATTATTAAATTAAATATAATAAAACAATTGAAAAACTAATTTTGAACTGAAAGAATAGAATTTTAACTGCATATAATGGGGGGCAGCCCCCCCCAACCCACCGATTCGATAAAATACACGTGCAATTTTTAAATTAAATATAATAAAACAATTGAAATTGTATTAAAAATTAGCACTTACTTCATTTGCCGGGCACGTGAGCTTGCGTATGAGGCGGATACAATTTAGTGATGCCTCCAATAAGAGCTGGCAAAATGGATTTCATTGAGGTACCAAGAAAACTTCTCCGCCACATGTATTCAGCTAAATACGTGTCAAATTGCCCGGCAACTTTTCTTGTGCCTTTCTTCCTGAAATCTTCCTTGATAGCACCCCAGGTACCTTCGATTCCGTTGGTATGGACACCCGTTATTGGATCTTTGAAATTCTTAGAATGGTTGACGGTGTGGTGCACATAGCCTTCCGCCGTCAAGCCATTATAAGAACCCCGCAGTCCGAAAGTACAGTGCTCCCAGGCTTAACGAATTTTTTGGTGATTTCGATCAACATCTCTGCCGTTCGATCCTCAACCACGCAAAAAAACTCCTCTTACTCCCTCTTTCAACTCCACCAAACACCCACTTACCATCCACTTGCTTAACCTTATTATATTTTCTTTTGCCAAACTTACTTTCATCAATTTCCACAACCACGCCGACACCACCAAGCATTTCCATTTCTTTACTCTCATTCACAAGCATATCCACACACACTTCCCTGCAAAAACTTTTCCAATCGACCACAGTTGGCTCGGACACACTCAACTCATCCACAATCCACTCATTCGATGTTTTTTTTGCCCACAAATAGGTGATCATCAAAATTTCAGGCATACTTAACTTACTTTCATCTAACCAACTGCCCTTTCTCACATTCCTTCTAACATGATGAGCATTCATACCAAACTTTCGACAAACCCAGTGATAACCATCAGAAATATCGTTCCTTTCACACAAAACCATTTTCTCACCACATGTCGGACACACATACTCTTTCGCGATCATATTCATACTCATACACCAATCAATCACATCTTTCTTGGGCCCTTTCTTCAAACCATACAAAAACTCTAGATCAAACAAACCAGCTCGGTTTTCGGCAGCGCGATGATTATCACGTGAAGACATAACGGGATTTTTGGAAAGTCCTGGAGTGCACCAATCAGAAAAAACACACACGTGGTAGGGCTAAAGAGGCAAACGCAACCACTACGTCCGAGCGACAGAAGGCAAAAGAAGAGACAACCGTATGCAAATTCTGGCAACGTTTTAAGGGTTGCCAAGCAAATGAAGAAGGTTACCACATTTGGCGAGAAATCAGTTTGGCGAGAAAAAAAAATTCAACTTGGCGGACCGCCCCGTATTCTTAAGTTGAGCCAAAACAGGTTTCGTTAAGGGGACGGTGGACACTATATAGCTTTTTTCTTAAATATTGACTTAGAGTTCTGAAATTTTGTGCACATATCAATTGAAACATTACTATATGGAATATGTTTTTTTAAAAAAATTTAACTCAATAACTTTTTTAAAAATTTAAAAAAAAATTAATTTTTAAATTTTTTTAAAACGTTCCATGCGTGCCAATTTTTTATATTTTCACTTCATTTTACATTATTATTACTCACAAGTACATTTACAACATAATGGGGTATTATTTTGCTATTTCATTGAATAGTTAATTTATAGGAAATATTTTTGTTTTTGTTTACTTAATTTTCATCAAAATTTTACATTTTTTCAAAATAAAGTGACTTTTAACTATCTAAATGAAGTCGAAACATAAAATGGATACCAAGATTTATTTTAATATCTATCAGGATACCGTACTAAAAATTTCATAAGATTTGCTAAAAAATTAAGACGCATGGAACATTTTAAAGACACGTAAATATGAAAAAATACAGTTTTGAGAAAAAGACATTTTAAATATACGTGTACAGTTACCTTTGATACTTCCTCTCTTTATACCATAAACTATTCATTTTATTAAAGTACAAACATATTTATGCATGTTATTCACTTAAAAGTAAATTTTGAAGAGAAAAAAAATGTTTAAATGGTAAGTCTTGATTTGACGCGTTAGAATTTTCAGGCACGTTTGTTTAGTAAATCATTATAAATAACCTTTTATTCCCAACAAAAATAAATTAAAGTTTGCCTGCCCCAAGTCTCTTTGTCACATGATTTAGGCATTCTTCTTTAGTAATTTTCATACTGTTACCATATACAACTAATTCTAATAAATGTTGGCATGTTTTAGTATCGCCATCTGACAGAACACTCGCGTATCACAGCATATCGTAATCAATGACGAGACCAGTCAAAATATCGACAAGAATACCAATTCCATATAATGACGTATGTCAACGTTTCTGCTATGTGCCATCATACGAGACAGTGATATTAATAATACCATCATTTTTGTCAGATGTTGATGCTAAACCATTATAGGACAATATTTCGTGACGAGACCAGTCAAAATCTCGACAATACCAATTCCATATAGTGACAAATGTCAACGCTTCTGCCATGTGCCATCATACGAGACAGTAATATCAATAATACCATATTTTGTGTCAGAAGGTAATGCTAAAACAATAATAGAACAATATTTCGTGACGAGACCAGTCAAAATATCGACAATACCAATTCCATATAGTAACGTAAGTCAACGTTTCTGCCATGTGCCATCATACGAGACAGTAATATCAATAATACCATATTTTGTGTCGGATGGTAATGCTAAAACAATAATAGAACAATATTTTGTGACGAGACCAGTCAAAATATCGACAATACCAATTCCATATAGTAACGCAAGTCAACGTTTCTGCCATGTGCCATCATACGAGACAGTAATATCAATAATACCATATTTTGTGTCAGATGGTGATGCTAAATCATTATTGTAAACATTCTGAAAATGTTTTTTCACTTTGCATGAATGCCAATAGCCATGGAAAAAACTTTAAATGCTGCGTGGCCTTTCCTAATTTTCAAAAAAGCTTCAACAAGCTTTTTATTTGCTTCAAACCACTTATCCACATTATCACGAGGATTGGAAAATATAGAATTAAATATTTTATCACATTTTGGCATTCTAGTTCTATTTTTGATGAAAAGCCATGAGTAAGATTAAATATAACATCCAAAGAACACATATTGTATTCATTACATTTTGTATTGGGTAGAAGGGAAGACCACGTACTGTAATTTACAATGACATATGAATTGTTTTCTTGTTGATGCAGAGGTAGTAGGTAACACTTCAAGTTTTGTGGCACTCGCATTTATATATTCATTGTTTAAAATTTTCTATTTACTATAACGATACAATAACAAAAAAGAAACACACAAAGTATAAAGGATTATTACTTACCAGGGTGTGGTAGCAAAAAACTAAATACTAATAACTTCAAAAATGCCAGGCAGAACACGGTTGTCAGATATGATGATAGCGAACAGAAATACAACATTTCGTAATATTCACGCGGTAAAAACATCAACAAACACGGCAAACAGCAGTTAACAATTACAGTTAAAATCGGCGAAAGCTAAAACATAAAAATATTAATTCTAAAATAAAATAAAATGTAAAACAAATCGTGTTTCGTGTTTTTTGAAATGTTTGTTTACATTTTCGGGTCCCTTTAATTTTTTTTTAAATGCTTATAACTTTTTAATAAATTAATTTAGACACATGCAGTTTTTTGCATATGGTTCAGTAAAGTAAACAACACCTTAATATTACAAAAAAATTTTTTCTATATTTTGGTCAATTTTTGCCAATTTGAAGGTCCACCGTCCCCTTAAATAAATAAACAAAAAATTCCAAGAACTGCGGATTCAAAGTTGTATTATAATTTCGGATTTTAAATGGCCGAAATGGATTCCTTGGATTATTCCCCATCTTTTGGTACTTTCCGCGTGCTTCTCCGTTCAGCGGTTCGTGAGAAGATAGCCGGATATACATACATACGTTTGTTTACCTTCGAATTTTAATAGGATAGATTATAGAATTTTATCAAGGAATTTTTTTTTCTGAAATAAAGCTCAGTTTTGTCAGTTGGTAACAAAAAATTTTTTTATCCACACAGCATACTTAAAATAAAATAGGATTTTTTAAAGTATTTTTCCATCGTTTATTCAAGAAATATAAGTAAAAAAACATTTTAAAATCATTTTTTTAGAAAATTTGGCTTTTAAGGATTAAATGAGAACATCTAGTGGAACGGAAGCATACATTCTGGAGTTCGATACGTCTGAGGAACTGGAAGAGACGTCATTTTATGAAGCATTTCTAACACACTCGAGAAAAATATATCATTCCTATGAAACTAGCTGATCCCACACAGAGCATCTGCGCTCGGTTATACACATACCATGATTTTCCTGACTCTTCTAGAGCCAAACTGGCGATTAAGCTCTCCAAGAAAATTCACCAAAACAAAAATAAAGGCACCAAGTTGTGTGCGCATAACAGAAAAGTAGCCAATGAATAATGTTCACAATGGTAAGTTCCATAATGTTCACCTCAATTTGTGAATTGGTGCGATTTTATCTTTGCTGACTTACGGCGAGTTGGAACCGTAAGCCCATTAACTCTAACCCTGTTACTTCTATGTACCTTTTCTCGAAATCTGTTATAGATTCATGTTTGAAATTTTTTATACAAGTAAAGTACATCTTTCTCATCATATTAAAATGATTTTTTTAGCAATTCAAAAATTATTTTTTTTCAAATTTTTTTGTGTCAAAACAAAAAATGTTAAATTGGCCACTTCGATGTACATTTTTTTAAAATCTGTTATAGATACATGTTTGAAATATTTTACAGAAGTAAAGTACACCCTTCTAATTATACCGAAATGAGATTTTGGTAAATTTTTTATTTTCTACAAATTTACAAAATATTTAATTAGACATAGTGAATTTTTATCCTCTTTTGACACAAAGAAATTGTACAAAATAAAGTTTTGATTTTTTATGAAAAAAAGCTCATTTCAGTGTAATGACGAAGATGTACTTCATTTGTATAAAAATTTTCAAACATGAATCTATAACGTATTTTGAGAAAAGGTACATCGAAGTAATAAGGTTAGAGTTAACGGACTTAAGGTTCCAACTCCCCTTAAACCGTTTTGACGTTGATCTAAACGTTCTCTATCTCACCCAAGCCCATCTGCTTCATTTCTAACTGATCTCTTTTGAATAATTTCATTCAAAGTTTCATTATATTGTAAGAAATACTGCGAATTCTTCATCTTAAACTGGTTTTTGTCGAGAAAATTTATTTTACACCAGAACGAATATAATTACAGGCTATGACTATGAAGATATGCCTAACCTGGCTACCAGTTTTGTTTTATAAACAAACCGATCATTGCCATCGACAAAAGAGAAATTAACCTCTTTTCTGTGCCGCGTATCTTAACGTTATATATATATATATATAGAGAGAGAGAGCATACCCTCGTACTCGGAGTCAGAACTCTTACCTGTCTGTTGGATGGGTACGCGTGAAACTTTATTACCACATTGTTTACCGCGGGTTTTTTTCTTTTTTTAGTGAGAAACTGATACGTGTGGACGGCAATTTTTCCTGAAAGTGAATAAGAAGGAATCCGCAGATGATGGAATTTAGGCAACATGAACTTACGACGTCCACAATCTGGGAGTTTCTCAATAATATATTTGCCGTTAGAACTGTTTAAAAAAGTGCATGAGTACACCATTTCGTAAGCAATTGAAAATATAACGGAAACAAACGATAAATGAACGATAATCACAATTAGAATGCATAATACTCAGTCAGTTAGGTTCGGTCAACGGAAGACGGCATGTGACGTTTCAGGTCAACAACGTATGGTTGTTAAAAGACATATGATGTTCCGGTCAACAACGTGGGGTTATCAAAAGACGTCATATGACCTTCCAGTCAACAACGTATGGTAATCAAAAGACGTCAAATGACGTCTCCGGTCAATAATGTTTTAAAGAACAATAATAAAATTGGATATATAATAATACATAATAGCAAAAGAAAACAATATCGATCTAACATAATACATAAATATAGAACATTTAGATCAAGAATATAAAACTGAACATTAAAAAAATAGAAACAGGTTTAAACATTGATGCATTAGAGTTGCCGTCATTCTACAAAATTGTAGCCGTTGTGCTGGTCCAGGTTACAAAAAATTATGAGTACCAGAAGAAATACAAGAAAAGTTAGAAAGAAGAGAAACGGAGAGAATCAATTGAATAATAAGTTCGGAATTACGAATTAAATTATATACAAATAATTTACATTGGTCTATGAAATATAAACAGAGATTGCGTTATAGTTTATCTTTTGGATTTTTATTATTGATTACTCTGTTTTGCATTTTGTGTTTTAACTTCAAAATATTTGACACTGGTTTTACAATAGAACCCCATGAATCCGAACCCCAGAGATCCGAAATTTCGAATAATCCAAACATCTTTTTTTAATTGTCTGAAAACATTTCACTGAAAAATGAAAGAAAAATAACAATTACGAATCAGAAACAAAGCTAGTGTTTATTCCTAACTTAAAAGAAGTATTCGAATTTGTCTTTATGAATGAACACAGCACCTTAATTAGTAGGAACGAAATCAGATATCTTCTTTTTACCCTCAACTTGTTTGCCACTGTACAGTGCGCGTGCTCTTTCCGTACCCCTTCAAGAATGCTGAGAGTCAACACTCTGCTGCCTTTGATATATTAAGAGTATTTTTCCGAATTTCCCGGATAATCCGAATTCCCCGGAATCCGAACAAAGATCAGCCCCAATTAGTTCGGATTCCCGGGGTTCTACTGTATATCAGTTTATTCTTATTTCGATTCCTTTTGTCTTTCCTGTAAAAATATCATCTCGCCTTTCACACCTAAATTGTTTGCTTTTAACTTGTTGTAAGCAATGTCATGTCGCAACTACTTGGTGGATAAAAAGTCCGTATACATTTAAAAAAAATAGAGAAATAATCGGATTTGAAAACGGTTTGTGGGGAAAACATGGGGTTTCTTTGAAATTAAAAAAATTATAAAAAATAACCAGTAGGTAGCGCTTTAAAAAGCGACTACGTTGAATATACGCAGATTGCAAATTTAATAATAACGAAAGAATTTCTTTTCTCGTACAATATATTGGTTTTGACGAAAATTGTTTTTATCGAAACGAATATGATCCAAACTAAAGAGCAAATAATTGCTACCCGTATAATAATAAATAATAGTTTTTTCTGATTTTAGTCGCATTTCAATATTCATTTAAATATCTTTTAGAACTGGATTAACGTGTCCTGAAACCATTCACAAGAATTTGGATGCTAAATTGAAAGGCTTGGGTCCCTCTTTGAAAGAAGATTACGGTGACGACTATGCCGCATCCTTTAAAGACTTGGGAAATTTATTTCTCTCCTTTGCATGTCCGAAGATCAGCATTGCGGTCGATGATCTGGAGTCAGCGGTCAGTTTGGAACACCCGTACCATACATACAAACCCAGGAGGCATCTTTTGTGTCGTTTCATCTGTTTTTGCTACGAAGTGATGCCGAGAAGCTGCCAAATTCTTTTAATGAAATTTGTATTTTTTGTGTTTTTCTCAGAATCTAAAGCGATTAAGGATACCGCGATGAAAATAGCATCTTGGATTTGATTTGATATGCAACAAAGAATGATTCTTTTGAATTTTTATATGTAACACAGAATGGCTGTTTTGAATTTTTAATGCAACAAAAGAATGCCTGGTTTTTTAATTCTTTTATGCAAAGAAATGGCTTTTTCATTAATTTTATTTTTATGAAGCAGGAGTTTTTAGAAAGTTACTTTAAATTTCTTAAAACTTGCACTAATCAAGAGTTTTTAAAAATTGTAATCTCTTTTTTTTTGTGTCTTGCATGTATATGTTCTTTTTACATCCTGAAATAAAAAAGGGGAATGAATATTACTGTGTAAATCTGTTATGATATGAACTTGTTTATTACTTCGAACTTAATAGGAAAAAAACACACAAAAAAGATCTGTAGCGCTTTCACTTTTCTGGAGAATTTTATTCAATGTCATGACAAGTTTCGCTTGATCAACATCAGTAAAGTGTATTTGCATTTAAAAAATAGAAAGAATTTACATTTATGATAGAGCAGTGTACAGGCCAGGGAATTAGAAACTCATTGACACAGTTTCAACTGCAGCCAGGGCTGTTTTATACAGTGACTAATTGGGCTATAGCCCTTGGGCGCAAAGGCGCCTACAAACTATACCGATTTAATTTTAAACCGAATTTTTAAAAAATTATTTTAGAAATATTACAAGCCTTAATTACATTATTTTTAACTAGACAGTCATCGATTTTGTAATGTTACATAAACATATATATCTTATACTATAAATTAAACATATTTTGTGTGAAATAGATAAACAATTTTTTAAAAATGTTAAATCAAATTTAATGTGTTTGTATGCGTTTTATTATGTTAATTTAAATATTGAATATATTAAACTTTTGTATTCCACAAATGTATCGAAATGAACAGAAGATAACTGATAAAATACTTTTCATCTAATGCAACTGTTAAAAAGGCTAATCGTGAACGCAATTAGGAGTATCAGAAGCTGGCTTGCGCAATCCTATTTTGAAAAGGCACCAATTCGCAAAAGTGCTAGGCGTTAATCACGTAACAGGTGACGATTTTGCTCAATTATATTGCTACTTGGGTATTTTTGTTGGGCCAGAGGTGCTGAAATTCCTATTTACGGCTCTGATGGGGCACCAAATTATTCTAGCCCAGGGTGCTCGAATTTGTTAAAACAGCCCTGACTGCAGCTAGCAGCGGAATTATGAAAAATGACGTCGATGGGTGTATCGCAGTGTGGGGTACATTTTGCTGACTTGGCACTGATCCCTGGGTCTGTACCAAAAAGAATGTGAGATTGGCTCCAGCTAGGGAGCAGCAGAGGGGAGGAGCGCAAAAATGTCCATTTTAGAACAGACCTGTCCTGAACATTACTCCCTTTAAGAAGGACATTCACCATGAGGCCACTCCACTTTTTTGGAACAAGGGACGTCAAACCCCTCATCAATGTACGAAACCAATAAAAAATGGAGTAGATCGAGAAAAAAGTTGGAATTTCAACCGCGTTAGATTTTCGTTAGGCCCAGTAGGTCGTAAAACTGAAATACGGTAGTCGGTTAGGGGGACCAAGCCTCTCTCGCGAAAGCCACAAAATGAGGGAGGGGCAGTGTAGTTGGGAGTCAGTCTGGGGAAATCAGAGCACACACGTTTTTTGCAAGGAAGGAGGAGGCGCAGAAGAATTGGGGATCGGGTTGGCCTTAAGTGAGGTTGGTGCAGTCCGACCTGTGAATTTCCCACCAAATTTTATGGCCTCAAAATGGAAACAGTCTACTAAGAAGTCCTCCAAATGGATTGGAACAGATCAATCGTGAATGTCCAGCTTTAGGGTAGAATGGATCGGTGTGCATGTCCATTTAAAAAAAACCAAGGTTTAAGAGTTCAGTTCAGCTTTTCTAAATAAATTATTATGCTTAAAGTATAAACTGCTAAATATTTGTTATGATTATTTAATATCTACTTTTCGGGGAACTTTGCCCTGCAACCTCTTGTATTTTCTCCGTCGACATTTAAAACACTCTAAACCTTTTGGGTAAGAGGGCGGACGTGGGTTTAAAAAAGTATCAACTGCATTGCTTTCATTGGTCTTTCTTTAAAAAATATGGCCTCTTCTTTAACAACGAAGGTTAGCTGTGGATCCTTTAACTTTTTCAGACTGAGCTTAGAAATTGCGTGGCGGCAACCGCAAAGATATTTATTTATGACTTTTCAATCAAATATAATAGTGAATTCATTATTTTGAATTTTTAATCATTTAGAAAATGTCATTTGACATCATTATAATTTGTATTCAGCTCATATGTTCTCAACTCTTAAATATGGCTCCATTTTTCTTTGGTTTGTAATTAGTTAATTTATATATTAAACGATGTGTGAAGCGATTAAATCGATGCTTTATTATGCATCGCACAAAAATATTCTTCATTAGCTACCATAAACAATAGGATAGATTTTGTTTCACTTTCAGTCTTTTAGCACAATATGCACGATTTGTAATTTATTTTTTGCAATGATACATCTAATTTGTTGTGTATAGTATTTTTCATAAATGTGATTCATTTAAAATATTATTTTTCAAGAATGCTTCATTTTTATTAAACTTACATAGAAAATTGCAACATTTTCTAAATCAGTATAGAAAAAAATCGCGGGAAGGTAGAATTTTCTTTGATGGTTACTCATAGAATGGATAAAAAATTTACAAAAATGTTAAAAATGGCCATATGAAATAATGTTTTCAGTGACCTTTGACCTTCGCATTTCGCAGTTGCTATGGGTGGCATCACAAAACATTTACAGGTAATTTTCCGGAACACATAATGGGTTACACGAAAACACTTCTCATTCAAAATCTTCAATTACTAACTATTCACAAAAATACTATTAAAACCCTTTTCGGCTCGGTGGTCGCAAAAGGAGACACCAACTTTAAAATCCCTTTCAGATTTGAAGCCCGGAAAATTGCATGGAAAGACAACTGATAGTTTCTCTCCTTTTAGAAAGTAGATGGCAGTACTATAAAATTTCGCTTTCGTTTTGGAAAAATTACAGGTTTAAAATGCCTAAATTTCGTGACTCAGAGATAGGGTTTTTTTTTCTTTTTTTTTTTTAAGTTCTTGACATTTGCAAATTCTCTTGACCATTTTCCTCCAATATTCTAGAAGTTTTATTTTCTGTGTAAGATTCAACATTATTTTTTGAGCTTATCGAGATGGCTACCCCCAAAGGGGTCCTCATGTGAGGGGTGTCCCCAAAGGGGGATGACCCCCCCTCGGAATGATATAAGTTTATTTATTTATTTTTGGTATATTTTACGTATCTATACTTATAGAAGGCAATGTTTGTGTGCGTGTGTATGTGTGTCTGAGATGTCCAGCCGAATCTATCGCACTTACAGCCATTAAATTTTGCACACAGGTAGTCGTAATGGTGACTGAATGAACCTCGAAGCCGGAATTTTAAATTTTAATCTAGTAATTTTTTATTTAATATTTTGTGTTGTTTTGGGTGATTTTTCGCACTCATTTCCCAATAGAATGGCTTCGAATAATTGTACGGAAAAAAAAACAGTTACACCATCGGAAAAAACAAACGATTTCCGTTCTGATGAAGTTTGTTTCGTATATATATGTCTAACATAATTTACTGAATTTTGAGAAATATTTGAAAAATAGTCACTTTTATGGTAATTTTTAATAGATTTCTTCAAATTATCGCATCTGACGTTCTAACTTCTCTATAATTTTCATTTTTCTTCAGCTTACAACTGAAACGTTCCTGTAGGATTTAAAACAAGAACGGTTAAAATATCTTTTTACGTTTTCGTAATTAATTTTTCCCTGATCAGTTGAAACAGTTTTTTTGCTTGCTAGATTTAACAGGGAGAGTTTCTCCGGACGAGCAACCTTCGTCGCGTCAGGTAATGTCATATGCTTTCCTTCCCAGCATGCATTTCTACAATCCGATGTGTATCTTTTGTTTTGATTTTGTTTACAAAACCTTTTCGTGTCATTCTTTTTTCCCATTTTGTTGAAGTCCTGATTCCACGGGCAACGTCGTGCGCGTATCGCTAATAGACAATAAACTAAACCCATTCATTATGTTTTTTCACCATATTTCCAAAAAGTGAATGCCTTGCAGCGGAAAGGGATAAACTTAGAATTCATTTCAGTTTTAAAATAAACAGCAGGGAATACAAAAACTACCAACAGGAAATTCCACTTCAATTTAATCATAACGCAAACAGATAGGTAAGTTATATTCTTTTCAATTTTCTTCGGAACGGAAATCCCTCTTACTTTATCCAACATATTGAGCTAATATTTTTCAGTCAGAAAATAAATTTCTTCCTGTATTCTCAGGAATATTAGATCTGTAGATCATTAGTGAAACTACGATAACACCTCTTAAAGTACTGACAGTTAATCCAGTAGTCAAACATTCTGTAATTCTTTCTTGTCGAGACTGCGTCAAACCAACATTAAAAATGAATAAACTATTCGACAAAAGTAACGAACGGGAGAATTAATATTCTTTTCAATAGGCATACATTTTCTCCCATGATCTTATAATCGTTCTGTACGTCGTCAGACTTGTCTCATAAATCAAATCCTTTCTTTCCATACTGTTATTGAACTGGAGGAAGTTAATCCAACAACGATGCATTAACAAGCAGAGAGATACGATAACAATGCACGGTAACTCAAAATGCACTGAGTAGTAAATGTACCACTGATGAAATGAATAACCCTGCTGCACTTATAGAAATACGAATAGCATTCAAATTCGGCAATCGAAAATACTAATAGACATTGATCTTTACTAAAAAAATCTTGAAGCTTTTGCTAAATAAACATATTTTATTCCATCTAATTATCAACACCACCATTTTTCTTCACGAGCACTCCACTCCATGCAAATGGAGTGGTGATACTTCGTCATTACATTTTTTATCTCATCCAGTTAGACGGGTCATTTACGGGCCGTTTCATGCAAATCGCAAAACCGTGCGATAAGGATCACTCCGGCGTAAAGTAACTGCGCCTGCACTGATATCCTCGCGCCTTCTCTCAACGCGTCTCTACACTGGTCGCATTTCAGCATTTATGGCCCAGCATTCCAAATGGATTTCTAGAGAGGTTGGGTTTCCAAACTCTCGATTGGAATTTCGCAATGACGACCGGTCACACAATTTTTATTCCTTATGCATGACTCTGAAAACAAATGAATCCATCTCCACTATGAAGGCATTTGGAATTTATTAAAGGAAAAATAACAAGAATTGACTTCAAGTTTTATATTTAAAGAAACACACGTTTGTATAAGGATGGGATCGATCTGCACCATTTCATAAGAAAGTTTTTATGACTGTTTTTGTTAACGTTCTCAAGAAAAGAAAGATTAACCTAGAAAAATAAAAAGTATTTTAGACAGAGGATTTATAACATTTGAAAAAGCCAATTTATCTTTTTTATGCAAGTACTAGCCTATAGAATACTTGACGATCTGCCTTTTCTCAGGCAATATTGGTTGAGAATAATTTCAATTATATCTCTGTTGAACTGCAGAGCGGTTTTGCTTCCTCGCCAAGCAATGCACTCCTCCACGTTGATGCTGATTTGTTCTGGGTGCGCAACCATCTTTTTATTGGGGTCTTGCGCCTTGTTTTAATTGGTCGCCTCTTTGCTTCGGCTCGAATTTTGAAAATTGTGATCATTTCCCAACAGATTTTTCTTGACTGATGGAGTCTGCGCTTGTGTTGATATTTTGAAGAAGGAACCTGTTTCCGTTTGATTGTTGCAATATTTTTCAAATCATCCATTTAATATCCATGTCTTCAAGGTCTTCGAAATGCAATTCTTGTGCCAAAATGGACGTTATTTCTGGTGATGTTGTTTTTATTGAGACTTTTTATCAGTTTAAGACAACTGACCCCATTGTTGTTTTACGGTGGTGTATGGATTAAGGTTTGATAGCATTTTCATTTCAGTGTTTTCCTGTATGTTTTATTCTGATCTTTCTGATGCTTTACGTTTTCAATGAACAAGTGAAGCTACTAGGTAATGCTTCGCTGCTAGCGAAGCCGCTGATGTTTTTAAGTTGAAAATATTGCCCGGTACCCACTTCAGATGACGCAGTCATTGTGTGTGCAAGAAATCAATGAAAAGTTCGCTGCGCACCCAAAACAAAAGTTGAAGACGCAGCTCAGAGTTACGTCCAAAAAAAATGGCGGAAAACCAGACCGCACCGTAGACTACACTTTTACCTATTTCTCTGATGCATAAGTTTGAGTTCATGGTTTCCTCAACAAAGAATTTAGCATTTAACATCGCCAAGTCGCCAAATTTGTCGCCAAGGTCAGGAGTTCAGGCACGGATGCCGGCCGTTTTCCATAAGTACGCCTGCAGAACTCTCTTCCCAACCGTATAACTAGCGAGGCATTAAAGCGACATTATATTTTTATAACAATAGCAATTATAAACTTTCAGAATTCAGGATATATTACTTATTATTTTAGTCTCGTAAATGGATTCAACAAATAATTTTATGAAATAAATTGAAAGAGAAAAAAATCATGACGACATTGTCAAGGAAAAAATAAACAGCATCTGCATTCCTTATCTTTGAACAATGGAAGAAAAACAAACGATTAAATATTTGTAGAAACAAGGAAAGAGGTTTAAATTTCTTTGCATTAATGAAAAGTATTTTTGCAAATGATGCATAAAAATATTTGTAAAAAATTGTCAAAATTTAAAAAAAAAAGGAATTTCACGATAATTGAATGGTAATTATTAAAAAGTTTTTTTTTCAATTTTTCAATGGTGGAAAAATCATTTTTGCATTATAAGATTTCTGGAACTTAACGCCAAAATTTTTGTTTAATTTTTAAAATTAATTAAAAAATCTGATTAATTTTTTTAAAATCATTCCAATGTAATTACAATTTGATGTTTTTTAAATTTCAATTTTTATGGAAACTCTGTTTCGTCCTCTTTCCTTTCACAAAGAAACAAATATTTAATAGCATATAAACGATAACATGCATTTAGTATTTGACAATGAAAGGATATCTCAGCTTCGAGTGCATGAATACTATCACGATTGTAAGATCGGCACTAAATATTCACTCTCCCCTTTCTATTGTATTGTTACAAAAATGTAGTGTCGCTCTCCTGCCTTGCTAGTGTTATGGTTTGGAAGATATTTTTACAGGGATTAGAATGGAATTGCGGCAGGGGCCAGACCTGGGCCCTTGACTTTGGCGACTATTTTTATCCGCTTGGCGATAAATTTGGCGACTATTTTTATCTGCTTGACGATAAATTTGGCGACTTTGGCGACAAATCGAAGATTCACGAAAATGCGATTATTTTCTCGGTGTCTCTATTAGTAGCCTAGATACGGATTTCTCCAGAGATTTCCATGTGACGTCACACCCTGCCAGGAACACTATAAATACGCGGCGGCAGGATTTGACGGGGAACGTCTTTGAAGTGCAAACGCCTTCGAAAAATCACTTGGAGTTTCCTCTGCAGTTGGAAAGCTGTTGAGCTGAGCGCTATTGAAAGTGCTTTTACTGTCATTTTTAGTGACTCTTTTCTGTCTGTTTGCGTTGTTAATCTGTACAAGAGCTATCGTTCCTGTTGCCTGTTTTTCTTCTGAATATTTGTGAATAAAAAGTCATTCTCCATTATACTGCTTGTTGGAGTGTTTATACCATACACCCACAGGACGATTTTTGTAACAGTATAATTGTCGTTTGAACGGAATAATTAAAAACCCATCACTAATATAATAGCCCAGATCTGTCTCTCGGTAACGCTCTGATTTCACCAACAATAAAACTCGCGCCATAGCACTGCAAGACGTTAAACAGCATTATTTCATTGTCAGAGAACCTAAATTTCAGTAATTTTAAATTTAAAAGAATAATTTTCTTTCTAATTTCAAATTTAATATCCCTAAAGTAGTGAAATAAAATTTTCTATATATTGATATAAAATTTATCTCGCTATGATCAATAGTTCCCGAGAAATTTTGAATTATATTAATCATATATTTCAAATTAATTTCCGTTTTTAATAGAAAGTAGTAAATTACGTCAGTGGTATATCACACGCGTGATATACCACGACGCATCTGATTATTTATTGCAATCGTGTTGATATAATTTGATAATATTTTTTGGCAACGTTTGAAAAGCAGTGAAGATCTTTTTTTGATTAGAATTTAGAAAAAAAAATTCCTTTGAAATTTTAACTTATGACTTACGTTTGGCAAGCTGAGAATTTCAGGTTCACACGGAATGTTGTTTACCAAGAGGGTTTTTGAATAAAGAAATATATAAATAATATGTAAAAAAAGAAAAATATATTTCCCTTCATAAAACATATGTTTATTTTATTTGTTTTCAATCAATGTTAAACATTTCTCTCGCATATATATCTATTTAAACACGTCAAATTTGATGCGAAATCTCTCGAATGAAAAGACAATTTGCATCCGTCATACCATGACGGGTGATTTTCTGGTATAAAAATAAATGCAAAAACTCATAAGTAGTTTGCACGCGGTGGAACCTGTACTGACCAAATTATAATTATTTGGATAAAAATTAAAAGTGATAGGAGGCCATCTGGTGGTCATCTCACTACTTTTTCTATGGAAAGAGAGTTCTTTTATTGGTAAAAAATTAACTACTTAATTAATTCTCAAGGAACCTTCCTAATGCTTCGGTATTCGCGAGTAAAATTTAAAGGAAATCTATTCAATAATTTGAATTTCTATAGCATACAACTATTTTCGAACTTCCACTTTTATTTTTACGGGAGGCCCACTAAAGTCCCTTACCACCCTTTTAACTACCAAATGGCTTTAGCTATCTTCAGAAGAGTGGTGTCTAGGCATGGTAAAATGACTTTGCGCTATTGGACGAAACCACTTACAGCACCACCTGGTGGAAAACGGTGGAGTGAGCGTTATTATCAATAAAATGGTACGAGATAGAGGAAAAAAGCGAATTACAAAGTTGCAGAGAATCATCGATTTAGTACAAAATGACACCTTATGGTCATTAAGGCTGAAAACAGAACCCTTAAAATGCACATTTGTTTGTTTTCAGCTCCGGAACGCATGGTTCCAACATGATGGTGCGTCTGCGCACAAAACAGCATCGGTGAAGCATTACCTGGTGGAATAATTCGGGGAACAAATAATATGGTATGGTGATTTCCAAGATTGGCCTCCACGTTCACCTGATCTGACTCCAGTGGACTTTTTCCTGTGGGGATACCTCAAATAGCAGGTGTGTGCGACCCCTCCGCCAACATTGCATTACTATCGATGAAGCATTACGGATGCTTGTGCAGACGTGACACTCGCTATGCTACACCGTGTGCAACGTGAGGTTTAAGCAAGGGTCCAGATGTGCATTATAGTTGACGGAGAGAAGTATGAACATCGGAAATAAAAGCATTTTATGACAACTAGTTGTTTTTTTAATTTCTAAGAATGTTTTGTCACGTGTCAGTGTAGGAAATCGTGATTTAATCGTTTTGTTCTAAGCATTTACGTCCACAAAGTATCTTTTTGTTCCAAATCGATAATGCTCTACAACTTTGTATTTCACTTTTTTCCTCTATCTCGTACCGTTTTAGAGATAGTAACGCTAACTCCACGGTTTTCCACCAGGTGGCGCTGTAAGTGGTTTCATCCAGTAGCGCATAGTCACTTTACCATACCTAGACACCACTCTTATGAAGATATCTGCAGCCATTCGGTAGTTAAAAGGGTGGGAAGGGACTTTAGTGGGCACCCTGTATACATTTATTGCCATTCATTACTTTTTCAAGAACCAGGTATGACCAAGTAATTTACTTCAAACGCGTCAAAATCATGTCTACAAGCTCTGTATTTAACTGCATTTCAGAAGATAAAAAATCTTGAAGTTAGAAACAAATTTGAACCAAGATACATACTGCTGCACCACAGTCTTGAAACGGTAGCCTTTAAAAACTTAATATCCTGTTTAAATATAATCGTTTAAAATACAGTATGAAGTATCATAAGAATGTATATAAATTTGATGTGAAATATAACATTAATACACTAACAGATCGTTCAAAATCAACAATTCAAATCCGATAAAGTCCGAGATTCGCAACCAGTAAAATTATTTTTATTTTCATTATATCAGGAATTCAGCCGCAATCGATCGAAAAGGAAATAATATAAATTGTTTTGATATTTACTCGGTGGCAAGCAATATATTGTTAATTGAAATGCCAAAAAATAAAAATCGGTTCCAAATAAAAAACATGGATTGACTCACATTTGTAATAATTTTATATAAGTGGAAAATGAAAAATAATGAAAATGTTGCATTTATTTATAAAAATCATTAAGTGTCGCTTTTGCCACCATATTTATATCACAATTATGACTATCTTATACCTCAAAGAGTGTGAACTGATGGTGTGAAAAAAATACGAGACAGTAAATGTTTTTTTTAAATCTGTATGATGTTGATAATCCGAAGGAAAAAACAGCATTGTCAAATTATTATTATCTAAAATTCTTAGGGTTTTATGTTGCAAATAAATCCATCTGTGTCTCAAGAAGAAAAGCAATAAGTTGGAGATCTCGAAATAAGTTTTCATTTTATTCAATCTTCTGAGAAATTTTAATACCTTCCAAAATTTTGCTATATATATATATATATAACCAGAAAACTGATGCGTCAGATTTGGGATATGGAGTGGTATAAGCTCAAAACGACAATGAGGGTCGAGAACATCCAATATTATACATTAGTAAAAAATTTACGTCAGCTGAGAGGAAATACTCAACGACTGAAAAAGAGTGTGCAGCTATTTTGTATGGTATAAAAAAAAATTAAAGGTTATATTGATGGGCAAACAGAATTTAGTATTCAGACTGAACACAATCCATTTTTGTGGTTGAAGAAAAATGCCGGAACCGGCATTACAAGCCCACAATTACACTATAGAACATAAAAAAGGGAAGATAACTTAAATGTAGACTGTCTTAGTCGAAATCCTCTAAATACTCATTAAATAATGAAAACGAATTATAAACCATATGTAACATTCTATTTTCTCAATGTGTTATCTTTATATCAGTGTTGGTAATAAGCGTAATTATAGAAATGTTATGGAATATTCTTTTTTTCTCAATGTGTTAATGCGTGTTATTGGTATAATAAGAATATTTGTAGCTCTACTTTTTCCTATTATTTTCATTTTATTCCTTGTGCTCAAAACAAAAGGGTTAAAAGTTGGCCATGGTGATGAATGGAGAACACCTCAATGATTAGTGAGTGAAAACTGTACGATTCATAAACTTTGGTGAACAATTATCCGTAAAACTCTCCTTGGAACTAATTTTTTCCTTTAGAAACTGAAATCCCATTTACAGACGTGCTATAAGTGCTATTTCCAAACTCCTGGAACTATTTGTTTTCCCCTTGAGGTGGGGAAAGCCAAAATGTGGAGGAGGGAGGAAGTCTGTAACATCTGCACCTGTACTCCAAAATCTGTGCAGACTAACCTCCCCGCCCCCTGGCGGAAGAGAGAGAACGAAGAAGAGACGCTGGACTGGAGGGAGAGACCGACGCTGGGTGATGGAAGCGAAATGGCGCCCTGCTATGTTTGAAGTTTTCTCTAACAATGTTTCGCTCGATTTATATTAAGTGATATGTGTTAAATGTCTTGTAATGTGTGATGTCCCGTTTCTTATGTGTCTTCATGTGAGAATACAATTCTGAAAAGACACATGGTGAAGTCATACTTCCCTACAACACATCACATAGGTACACGACGAATAAGACATTAAGCCATATATAACCAAATGACATGTGCTAGTGGAACCAATGTAATCGAGCTCATTTATGGTGTGGTTCCAAGCAAGGTAATCGAGCTCATTTATGGTATGGTTCCAAACAAGGTAATCGAACTCCTTTATGGTGTGGTTCCAAGCAAAGTAATCGACCCTCTTACGGTTTTTCATGTACCTCAATTCTAAAATTCTTCGATGAATAGTTTTTTCACTATATTTGTCCTCCAACGGTATTTTTAATTCTTCAAAGACGATAATTCCCAGTTGAAGCTAAGTTTCTCATGAGCCGGTCGTAGCAAGAGCTGGTCACTCGTGGCTTTCAAGAACAGGAGTTTTGTTTGAAGTTTTTACCACGAACAAATATTTGATAAATTGTACTTTCCGACTTCTTTAAAGCAGCTGAAAATTCAGAGAAATGGACTTTTGTTTTGCTCCCAGACACCAGATATTTGATGCTTCCACGTATTATAATTCTTTAGACCTAGCCATTTTAAGCTAATGTTAAACCAAGAGTCAAGTTGTTATTATAAAGCGATCTATCATATACGCGCGCAACTGCTTGTGTGATTTCATTAATTTGCATAAAAGCAGTTTTGTGCTTAAACTTTTGACACAGCAATTTTGGTTCTATTCTTAAAACTTCTGGTCTATGTTATAATCATGATCCGAAGCCGCACCGGGGAAATAGAAGGGCTGGTTCATATCTTTGAAGTTTTAGAATTGCCGAAAAGAGGGGAAGGAAAAAATTTTGACGTCACTACGCTGACAGAAAGCTTGTGGTGTCCGAGAGCGTGCGCTCCCGTTTCTTTAATTCTAAGTTATTTTTTTATTGTGTTGTTCTGTGTTACTTATTATTTTGGTGAAATGTTAAGAAAATCTTTCATCTCTTGTAAGTATGTTTGCTTGCGCTGTCGCTACGTGCTCAAATTATTACAGGCGAACGAAAGACAAAGGTGTAATATATCATAAGTTTTCAGTATGTCCGAATCTGAATAAAATTTGGATCTCGAAATGTAAAAGGTAAAATCATATAAATGTAAAATACACTAGGATATGCATTGATCACTTTAGGCCAATTAACTACATGGATGGCATACGCCTGCTTGGTTTAAATCAAAAGAAAATTTTAAAACCTGATGCAGTTCCGAGTGTCAACTTGCCATTGCAAAATAATGGGGAAGATGTTTCAAGTAGAAGTGAGGGGAAAGGAAAAGAAATATTTTGCAGGAAACAAAAATCAGATTAAAATGTCTGAGGCTTAAAAACGCATGTGTCACGACAGCTATGGAGCCATCAGAAACTGAAAACATTTGCTTTGAAACTCAAAAAGAAAATGCATTACTTCTGGAAAGAATTAGATTTCTTGATAATGAACTTTAAAACACAGGAAAGGAGACGGAGAAAAATAAAAGGAATGAAAACGAAAGTCCATTTTAGCCCTATTTTAACCGAAAATAAAAGTTTAAAAAGTATCGAAAATAGAAGAAAATTTACAAAAAATATCCTAACATCAACATAGATAAATACAGTAATAGAAAATAAAAATAAAATCAAGTGGACAGCAGAAGATATTTCGAGACATTTAATTATTCGATCTACTTCCAGCCGGTCTTATTTATACTGGCGAAATCAGGTAGAGATACGATTTCCCAATGCTAGCACATTAAAGGGATTCTGTTCAAAATTTTCTTGAAGGCGTGGTATGCTTCTTGATGTTTTGCTAGTTATGAAAAAAATACTAAATGTATATCATAGGATGGCCCTTATTATGATGGCGAAAAATTTATTTAACAATTTTTAAGAGCACACCCGCAATTTTTTTCCTTTTACCAAAATTTGTAAGTATACGAAATAGTTCTTCAATATATAAAGGTTGAATATATATTGGAAAGTTGTCGCATCGAACTTGATTAATCTGATCGTGCTTGAAAGTGCATGAATTGCTCTCCATAACTCAACTTGAGTATCACGAAACGGCGGAAAATTATCTCTACTACTATTCGGCTACCCTATTCTACAATTATTTTGCTGTTTTGGAAGAATTAAGCACGGAGAGACAAGATGAGGATGAATCCGATTCATTATATCTCTTATATCGTAATTCGGACGTGACTAAATACAGCGAAACCAAGAATTCAATTCTGATACGAACGTGAAGGACAATCTATTTCAGGACGAATTATAAAGACTCAAACTCAAACACAAAAGCTTCTATCATCCATCCATCATACCATAAAAAATAAAGTTGTGTATAATTAAATAAGCGTAGAGTTGGGGAAAGCGGGATATCGCATGAAGTGCGCAGATCTGATCCGAGCGATCTAAAAAAGAAATCTATCCGCAAAGGGATAAATAAAGAAGTAGGAGAAAAAATTGCTAAACATTAAGCATTTAAAATTATATATTTGTTATATATATATAAAGAAATAGTATTATTTTACTATAATAATTTATAGTTTTAATAATACAGTTTTTGATAATATATTAAAAACTAAAATATATAAAATTTTAATAATATATTGAAATAAATTTTCGCCTTTAAGAAGAGCCTTCTTGCCCAGTGTGGGTACTGCTTTCTGTGGTCTTGAAAAGTAAATTGCTTTTGCTCTTCATCCACAGTTAATAGTTGATTGAAAGCTTGCATAATTTTTACCACTCTTTCGGCTCTACCATTGACTCTTCGGAATTTTCCTTATGACTTTAAATAAGAATCGTCCCTATCCCAAAGATCTGACTAAAATTCAGAAATCCACTTTATCCACGTCCAAGTTCTTTAATAAATACAAACTTTTCTGACACACGAAGTCTGCTAATGCTGTTTCTGAAGAAAAACTACAATCAACTAATTTTTTGATGTCATAGATAAAATCTGTGTGAATGAGACGTAAATTGTTAATATTCGTTAGAAAATCTTGTTAAAAGTTTGAAAGATGAAAACATTGATTATCTTTATAATTCAACGAGCTCCCTTTAATCATGCTGCAATTTTTCATGCTTTAAGTGCATTAGAAAGATATTTTACATCACTCAGTATTTCGTTCTCATCATATTTCGATCAAGCATTTATTCCAAATTATTCCATTTTTCTCTGATTTTTTTTAAAGAAAACAATATCTGAACTACTAGTCACTTGAGGTAACCTCATGATTGTAAACACTTCGCTGCACTTTTTCGTACATCTGATGCCGAGATGGAAAATATGACATCTCTCGATCTGCATACTGCTTTAGTAATGTAATCGCACTGTTGATACGACCAGTGTTGGAACTCACTGTATCAGAACAGAGAATTTGAGCCTTTTCTTCTAACCTTTAATCTTTAAGAATTATCCAGACAGCCATGGTTTTCTCCTTCCTTCAAGAATTTTCTAATTTTCGCACCACACAATTAGTCACTTGATGTGTTTAGGGGTTTGGTGTTTTATGGCGCAAGAGCCATTGATTTGACTATACTGCGCCAGACACAAGTGGAAGTGGTATTAGTGTATAAAGGGAATTAAAACAATGCTGGAGGGACATGAAAAAAAGCACTCAGATAAGTGAAACCAGGAATTAGATCAATGAAAAAAACTGAATGGGCTTCAAAAAAGCAAATAGGTTAACATGAGGCGTTTTATCAAGCAAGGAGGAAAGTGAAACTGAAGGTGCTTGAAAGAATTGTAAACGTCGAGCATTAAAGTTTGTGCATTCTGAAAGTATATGGCGGACGGACATATGACAGTTACAACGCGAGCACATTGGTGGCTCTTCACCGAATAACAAGTGAAGATGAGTAAATATGGTATGGCAAAAATACTCCAGACAGCCATAGTTTGCTTCTTCCTTCAAGAATTTCCTAATTTTGGCTCCAGATAATTTTTTTTATCTTTATATGTAACAAGGATAGGTAGGCTTTAACTTTTTAAATCTCGTTCAATTAACTCAGGAATCAATTTACTATCCCAAGGATAGATTCATTTCCCTTAAATTATTCTTTAATCTTAGTAGCCTTCTTCTTATGAAAATGTTCCACATACACACTTGTATCACCACAGACATCCTTCTATCGGATTTCGATTGATTTCCAGTTCATCTATGTTATACCTTAAAGACTCATCTACGATTTCGAGAGCAAAAACGACATTTTCCTGACTAATATGTCATCGGTCGAATAGAGCCATTAATTTTAGAGTTAATAATAAGTTGTTAATAGGTTGATGGATTCCCAGGTTTATCAGTAATATCCTGGATGACTGAAGATTCTTCTGATGAATCCATGCAAGTGTCAGCGATTTTTGAACCACAATGAACCTTAGACAGTGTGTTTTCTTGCTCTCTTACTCACAATTATGCCTTATCTTCACGTTTCACAAGCTTCATATCGATTTCCATAAAGGCATCCCTTCCGCGGTGGCTCTCTTTCACTCAATAAAAAGGTTCTTCCCTCAGTTTTTATAATTTCCAAAGTTTTAGCGTCAGCAGTGCCAAATAATTATTTAAATCTGATAAAAACTTACGTTCTTGTTCTTTCTGTGTTTCGTCCTCCATTTTTAAATATTGCGCCGATAAGAGTACATTTCAGAATTTTTTTTATGCAAGATGAAGTGTTGCTCTTTTAGTAAACCTTGCCTTGTCCAAAACAATCAGGCATTTGCGCACTACTGAATTGTTACTTTCACTTAGGGACAGTTTAATCTCATATAAATAATAAAATAACACCGATAGTACAAGCGGTTTGGATGGAAGTTTGTTTCCGTTAATTTGGTGACCCTCGCTACCTATTGAATAGATATTTCGATCATCACTTCTCAAATTAGAAGCCATAATTGCACTCATATTTGTCTCGGACAGCGACTAGAATAGACTGAGGGCGAGTCCCTGGCGGAGGATGGTGCTCACTGCCCGCACCCACATTCTTCCCACTTCTACCGTACGTGTTCCCAACCTTTGATTTGAACAAATGTGGTGTCTAATTGTTTTTTGGAATAAAAGAAAAAAACACTGGAGGGTGTGTGATCTGAAATTAAAACTTCAAAACATAAGGGCCACCCTAATACACTGGTGAAATAAATTAAGAGAATTTGCATATTTTATCGAATTTCATGAAAAAAACTGAACTGAATGTAAAACCACTGCTTCTAGACGAAAATGTAAATCTTGTGCGTCAAATACGTAAGCGTACACGTGTGTGTAGGCGGAGATAGTAGAGAAACAGGCTTGAGAAGCGAGCGTAAGGTAAGATGCATTTCGTTCGCTAGTAAACCTCGGAGAATTTCTTGGTGTTATTTTGCAGCAATCGGTAAAATTCAAATTGTAACAGTAAAAATGAGTAACCACCAATGTTTAGATTATGGGATGAGGTGGCGAATTGTGGGGAGGCTAGAAGCAGGCCAATCTCAATTCCAGATTTGTAGAGAGTTCAATTTAACGTCCAGCGTCGTGTGTAACTTATGGAAACAGTTCCAGGATACCGGATCCATCGAGAGAAAGCCTGGGCAAGGTCGTCCAAGAGCCACCACGGCCACAGAAGATCGTTATTTGTCCATTATAGCGAGGCGTGACAGGGGTGCTACAACTTCTCAGCTCTCCCGTGACTTGTATGCAGCCACAGGAACCCGTGTATCAAGGATAACTGTTTCCAAAAGACTTCATGAGACAGGGTTGTTTGCAAGAAGACCTGCTGTTTGCGTCCCTCTCACTTCAACGAACAGGAGAGTCCGTTTAGCATGGTGCAGAGAGCATAGATATTGGAGTATGGATAAAAGGGCGACAGTTCTCTTCACTGATGAGTCCCGGTTCACACCGATTCTCGCCGCACGTTCATATTGGAGAGAACCAGGGACCCGCTACCTACCCTCCAATGTCCGCGAAATCGACCATTATGGCGGAAGGGGTTTAATGGTCTGGGCAGGCATCATTTTGGACGGCCGAACACCTCTCCATGTCTTTGAAAGAGGCACTGTGACTGGTGTGAGGCATAGGGATGAGATCTTGGAGCCCTATGTTCGCCTTTTCAGGGGTGCAGTTGGCCCTGAGTTCATTTTAATGGACGATAACGCGAGGCCACCATAGAGCTCTTCTGGTCGACGAATTTCTATAGAGTGAGTATATTCGACGGATGGAATGGCCAGCCAGATCTCCAGACCTCACCTTATAGAGCATGTCTGGGGAGGGCAATTGCAACTCGCAACCACCCTCCAAGAACCATCCACGAAATGAAAACAGCGTTGCTGCACGAGTGGGACCAGTTGCCAAAGGAAATGATAAACTGCCTCATTTCAAGTATGAAGTCACGCTGCAAGGCCTGCATATCTGTAAGAGGGGACCATACCCCCTATTAACCCATTTTTTTTTGTTTATTCTGCAACCGCTGTTTCATAACTTCAGACTCCAACGAGTGTTACGCACGATCATGTGTGTGTGTATTACAATTGTAGAACGGTTATTTGTTTTGTATTGTATCAATGTATGTACATAACAAATTTAATTAAAATCGGTCCAGTAGTTCTAGAGATAATCGACCAAGTCTGCAAATTCTCTTAATTTCTTACACCAGTGTATATAACTGCATTACATTTATTACATATTTTAAGTATAGTTATAAAATGAATACGCAAAAATTACGTAAAAACATATGTCTGCTTCGCAAGTATTTACAAAGCATTATTTTGATATAAATTTTTTCTCTCAAATAAATAAAAAATGATAGGTGTAAACAAATAACCCATTTTATTCAAAAGCTAATATTTAATAGGTCGAGCCAGTCAGCTTTTCAATGATTGGATAGTATATTCCGACTGAAGCTGATTTTCGTTTTTTTTCTTTTCCCGTATACATTTTGTGTCAAAAAGTCTCAAATAATTTATTGAAATGGTCGTGTATCTGATTGATGTCACTGCAAATACTGGAATTCAAATTTAAATATTAAGTAAAGAAAGAAATAACATTAGCATCAAAACCCTTGTAGTAAAGGGAATTTTGTACTTTCGAGGGCGAAGTGTCAGCATGGTGAAGTCACAAAATTCCCCCACCTCTTCTTCACTGAAGCCTCTATCAACCAGCGCTTGTATTCCTCTGGGACTGGGCTCTGAGTCCTTACGTGTTTTGAGAAAGGAAGTGAATTTCCCTTATCTTTGAAAGAGCGTTCCCGTATTTTAAGTTCTCTCTATTCCACCGGTTTTTCCGATATTTCCATTCTTTTACGTTCTTAATATTTGAATGGAAAATTTAAGAGGAAATTTATCTCAGATTTAGTGATTAGTTTTGATTTGAGTGTTGGTAAGCAATATGGATAGAGAAGATCCCAATGCAAGAAAACGGAGGTTAGAAGAGACTGGTTTGCACGATGAAGGGCGAGACAAAGCCGAAAGGCATTAAACATGAGGTATATATTATTAATGCCATCGTAGAAGAGAAGGACAAACTCAAAAAGAAAGGCAAGAACGCCTTGCATATTTTCAGAATACCGTGAACGTATTCATTTAGTGTCAGTTGATTCATCAGTTCTGTTTTTAATACTTTTTTTATTTCTAAAGAGCTACAGCAATCTACACGAGATTTTTTTTCAATAACTTTCGTTAGTAAGTCAGTGACAAGCTTGTTGGCAAGCTAAAGGCCCGTCTTAGACGGGCACAAATCTTCTAGTTAAAATTAAAATTTTAAAGTTAATAATGTTTAATATGACTTCAAAATTGCATTTTTGTATACATATAAACTGCATGTTGAAATAAAGGGGATATTGAAAGTTTTATTTTAAAATTATTGTTGCGCGTAAACTTTTGTCACTCACTATACGAATGTAATAAGAGCAACATAATAAGAATGCCTAAGAGTAAATATTTTGAGTTAATATTGCGTAATTCTGGGTGTAATACCCACTAGTGAAGACATACTTACTATTTTGAAGTGAACGACAATAAATTATTGAAAAATTTTCGAAATATTATCATATAAAAAATGTATTATTTATTCCATTGCATTGGTGCTTAGACAGTAACAAAGCAGTTAATATAATTGAAGCAGAAGGGTATACCACCGCATGGTATCACATAAACCTTTACTGAATAAAATTTCTTATATAAATCATATCTGCCTTTCAATCAAACACGCGCAAGCATTTATTTTTTTACGTGCCGAGAATCAGTCCATGCCCTTTATTTCTGAAAATATTATTGTTAATGAATTTTATGTTAAGGGGAAAAATATTTTGGGTAGAAACTTCCCTAACAGAAGGATAATTTTTGCATTTTAAAGTTGTTCAAAAATCTTTTAATGCTACGAAACACTATCTCGAGGTCACATCGTTTTGAGATCCACTGACAAAGAATTGTCGTAGTCTGGAAAAATCTCTAAATGAGAGTTTAATCAAGCCTTTAAATTTACTGAATTTCCTTGTTTATATCAAGAAGTAAATCACTGAGTTTGAAACAACATCCGTTTTTCTTTTGACCAACAAAGTTGGAAAACTCAGTCGCAAAAAATGACTACGATTCCGCTTGTAGTGGGAGAATCGGTCAAGAGGATTATTTATTTCTTATCAGTCGCTTTATTCGTTTTGACTGGTCTTCTAATCACAATGATTGCTGACTTAATCAAAAAAATATTTTTTAAAACTGAAGTCATACCTCATGGAAAAGCAGTCTTTATTACAGGTAAATTAATTAATCTTTTTTAGAAAAGGTGTGATTTTATGAAGCTCACTTGCAAAAAATGTCTCACATCCCACTTGAAGTGGGAGAATTGGTTAAGAGGATTATTTATTTCTGATCAGGAGCTTTATTCATTTTAACTTGTGTTCTAATCACAATCATTGCTAATTTAATTAAAAAATATTTTTTTAAAGTGAAGTCATACCTCATGGAAAGGCTGTCTTTATTACAGGTAAATTAATTCATCTTTTGTTTTAGAAAAGGTGTGATATTTTGTGATTTTGTGAAGCTCACTTGTAAAAATGTCTCAGATCCCTTTTGTAGTGGGAAAATTGTTCCAGGAGGATTATCTATTTCTCACTAATCGCTTTATTTGTTTTAATAGCTTTTCTGATAACAATATTTACTGATCTAATAAAAACATATATTTTTTTTTTTACAAAAATGAAGTCATACCTCATGGAAAAGCTGTCTTTATTACAGGTAAATTAATTAATCTTTTTTTTTTCGAAAAGTTGTGATTTTGTGAAGCTCACTTGTAAAAATGTCTCAGATCCCTCTTGTAGTGGGAGAATTGTTCCAGGAGGATTATTTATTTCTCACTAATCGATTTATTTGTTTTGATAGCTTTTCAAATAACAATATTTGCTGATCGAATAAAAAGTATATATATTTTTTCAAAAATGAAGTCATACATCAAACAAACGCTGTCTTTATTGCATATAAATTAATTAATAATATTTTATTTTTTATGGTCATTATTTACAGTCTTGGCCAATGAAAAGCCACCACTTACATATTTTATGAATATGACATTATCGACAGGCACAATTGATTCCATCATCGTATTGTCTACTGATTTGTTTTGTTTATTTTTTATTGGCCCAATAGCTATTTTTTCATCATATTGTGCCAGACTTATAATCAAATATGCATTTACCCAAAATTCAATTGCGCCGAATGGTTAGAAGCAGATAAAAGACACGACGACCAAGGAATAACAGTTTGATTAGAGTCTAAAAATATCACTTTCGGCATGCTGGAAGGCAGTTAGTTAAAATTTCAGTTCAATAAAAATTAAGGCGTTTTTCAGTTATATCTTTGGAAAATATAATCTTATAGACCATATAAAATTTAAAAGAATTAGCTTTTCAGTGACAAAAATTTCATTTCCTTACAATTTATTTCTCTCATTTTAATATTTTTTCAAAATTAAATTTATACAGAATCCATAATATTTTTTATTGTTGAAGAACAAGAATAATACCAAGAACGGTTGCCAAAATGCATTAACAAAATTCTGGACGCATGCTAAAAGAAAATTTTAAAAGTAGACGATTAACAATTTATATCAGGACCAACTATTGATTTGATTTATATTCATGCTTTAAATTAATGAATAATTAACTATTTAACTTACTTGTTTCAAAATATTCATTAAGACCTTTCTTTTACTTTATTAATTGTTAGCAAAATTTGAAGTACCTATATAAAAGATAATAATTTATGTAGAAAATTAGCTATCGGTTGTTGTTAAAAATTGTCTGGTTTAATTGATATTCTCATTTTAATTAAAAACGTTTCAGAGTAGAAAAGAAATTTGTGTATTATAATTTTTATACAATGGTAGTTTTTACATTAAAAATATTAGGCATGAAAGCATTTTAATCCGGAGCAAAGTCGGTTATTTCAACTTGTTTACATTTAAAAAGTGGAAGTGAATGTGGCTGATGGGAGCCTGTGAAAAAGGTGTCACATGCATAGGTTAAAACGCACTCTAAGTTGGACGGAAGGGGGGGTAAAAACCACTTTTCAGCTCACAACATCTAAGTAATTCTTGCTGTAAATAAACTTTCAAACTTTCAATATAAAAGAAGATTGTTATGATAAGGTGATAATTTCCCTAATAAAAATTTTCTTTCTATCTTCAATCATTACGGATCGGGGAATTGAATATCGCTGTTCAGCTCATAACTTCTAAGAAATTCTAGATGTCAAAAAACTATGATTAGGTTATGATTCGCCTGACTGAAATTTTCTTTTTATCTCCAATCATAACGGAGTAATAGGGAAATGATAAATTTGTGTGTGGGGGTGGGGGTTGAATATCGCTTTTCAGATCATATCTTCTAAGCGATTCTAGCTGTGAAAAAATTTCAATATAAAAGTTGTTCGTTATGATAATTTGATAATTCGTCTAATTGAATTTTTTTTCTATCTTTAATCGTAACAGAGCTATGGGGAAATGATAAGTTGGGGCAGGGGATTGAAAATGGCTTTTTAGCTCATATCTTCGCAATTGTAGCTATAAAAAAGATTTGGTACAAAAGTTGTTTGTTATGATACGGCAATAATTCTTCCAGTTTGAATTTTCTTTCTGCAGGGATGAGATTGCCAAAAAGCAAAAAGTCTGAAAAAAATGTGCAAACGATATTTGAGTAATAATACTTATGAATTTCAAATACCAACAAATATTGTAATTGCTACTGGTATTAAATCTCTCCTATTTATATACAATTTTTCCTTAATGAAAAAAATAGTAAAAATTAGAAAGAAATTATTTACTTACCCAAAATTAGTAGAATTTATGGTACCATTATAAAGCACACATCAGTAAAACATCTGTTTGTTGAAATTAATCAGTGTGTATTCATTTTTAAAATAAAAATCAGATATAATACTCTGGATAAACATTTATTGAATTGAAATTTGGAATATATAATACATTTTTTAGATAAAATGGAAAATAAACAACACAAACAACAAAAGAAACACAAAAACGTATTAGCTATATTAGTTGCCATTTTTTAAATACAGCTCTCTCGAACATATATTTTATATTATAAGAAGTTGTTTTTCTTTTTTTTGGATGGTTGAGATGGTGATGGATGTTCTCATGTTCATTAGTAACTATTTGATTTGAGTTATTGGAGCTCAGATTTTCAGATATATTAACCCCTTATTTTGAGAAAGTTTTATTTGATTAACCTTTTGGTGTATCATTCTCTGCTGTTTAGCAACATTAGAACAATTTTTTTTTTTGCTTTTTTTTAGATAGAAACTTTTCCTTTATGTCTTTAATGTTCTTTCATTTTGTTACCACCACCTTCTTCTTCTCAGAATTTTCTTTTTCATATGCTTTTGATGAAGACCTTATATTGTCTAACAGGCTTCTATCAACAGGTTCTAGTAAAAAGTCACTTTTTAAAAAATAGTCTACAGAGGATTTTCCTTCTGCAAACAGATGGTACTTTACAGTCTGCAAAGCATTTAATGTAGTTATATTAAGACGTGATGTTCCAGAAGTTATAATATTGTTCATAATACTAAGACAGATCTCAACCTTTGGGCTCTGAAAACATGTTAGCAAGGTAAGTGCCATCTTTGACAGTAAAGGATACCTTTCCCATAAAATCGTCGTTCAGGGACGAGGTACGGACATTCGAAGGTCACGGGAATGCGTGGAAAAGCGAAGCAATTCTGTCGAAGGTTCTTGAAAACCGGCGCTCAGGTCGAAAGTTCATAAGCGGTTTTTTCTTAAAAACCGGAAACTTTTTTGAAAAATTAAAAAAGTCGGAAAATCCTCCAAAAGTCGGAAGAATCTCATCCCTGTTTCTATCTTCAATCGTAAGTGAATTACGGGGAAATGAAATTTTCAGCTCCCCACCATTTCCACCCTCTTTGAGCTGGATAGCCCATCTACGATCTCGGCCGAGATTTTCACCGTCGTTAAGACATATCCCTCGCCATTTCGCCCTCTATTTTCAGAAGAATTATAGCTGCAAGAACGAAAAAGGATGGAAGAAACTGAAAATGAGGAGAGCTTTCCAACAAGGGGAATGAACCATGAATAGGTTGAAAGTCACTTTAAGTTAGGTTGAGAGTATGGGAAGGGAGGGAAAATCACTATTGAGCTCATAACTTCTAAGCAATTGCAGATATCTAAAAAGGTTAAAAGCAAAAATTGTTCGTTACCATAAGGCGATAATTCGCCTATTTTCAATTGTGAAATAATTATGGGAAAATGGTTCGGAGATATAAAGAAAAGGACATTTCGCCCTCTATTTTCATTAGGATTAGAGCTACAAGAACGAAAAAGGGTGGAAGAGACTGCAAATGACGAGAGTTTCCCAACAAGGGGTAACACGCATAGGTTAAAAATCACTTTAAGTTAAGGGGGAGGGAAGGGGAAGAGAGGGAAAATCACTTTTCAGCTCATAACTTCTAAGCAATTGCAACTATCAAAAAAGTTTAAAAGCAAAAATTGTTCGTTATGATAAGACAATATTTCGCCTAATTTAAATTTCCTTTCTATTTTCAATTGTAAAGGATTTATGGGGAAATGAAAATTTCCACCCCATTTCATCTGGATAGCCCATCTACGAACTCGACCAAGATTTTTACTATCCTTACAACATATCCCACGCTGCTTAAAATTAAATCAAAATTATTTCAGTTATCGTGTTCACAAGATAACATGGAAAAAAGCGTTATATATATATATATATGTTGCTTTTACATTTCTGCTATGTTTGTTTCGTATTTCTTATATATATATAACAAATAAGAAACAAACATAGCAGAATTGTAAAAGCAACATATACAACATAAACATTCATAAAACAAAATGTCAAGAAAAAAATCTGCGGCAAGAAAAAGCCGAGAGTTCTTAAAGAGAGAAAATAAACAAAAGTGGAAAATATACATAAAAGGGGGAGATAAAATAATATAGAAATATATAACACAAACGCAACGAATGCGCAAAAATGCTGCAAAAATGTTGAAATAAAATGGAAGACTGTAGTAAATCTGTAAAAGCGTATAGATGCTCATCAGGGTAAGTAAAATCTATACGAACCGCTAAAAAATTAGTGAAATCATAATGTTATATATATATATATATATATAAACTTTTTAACGAAGGTTGGTTTTGGATTCTAGGGGTAATGATCGGTGAAGATCTGCAGAAATTTTCCGGAAGTCGTGTCACGAGAACCTTTGCAATAGGTAGACTTCCTATAAGGAATCTACCTAAAAGAATGATACAAATGCTAAAATGTAATTAAGTCAAATAAAAAATCCTTTCGCTTTTAAAAATGGGAAAAATTGATCAAGTGGGGCATTCCCAACCTTTGGCGAGATAGTTGCTGAAGTTGTCTTAAAGTAATGTAATCCTTGAGGGTTTAAAAATGGACGCTCTATAAAAATATAGAAACGGAGAGGGCACAATTTCAGTGTGGGCACGCGGGAACGTCTTCCTCCATTAACCCTTTTTCTATTACTATATCCGACAGAGAAGAGATCCTCTGCTTACTTATACGGCAGGTTCTCATCAATGGTGCTGCGACTCTTAGGGCCCATCCCCGAAAACGGATCGAGCCCCGTAAAAAGGGGGTATCGTCGCATGATCCCCTCATAAAGGGGGATAATTTGCGGTCGAATACAATGCCCTATTTGCTGTCGTGGCGGCCGATCTTTCAGATTTACTGCATGGACAAGGCTTAGGCGGGAGAATTTTGGATCAAATTAACTCTTTCGCTTCTAACGTCGGTATCCATTATGAAACCTGATGGAGACTAACGTCGACTATAGCCGACATGCACGAAGTGACTCGCATAGACTAGCGTCGACTATAGCCAGTAGCATTCATTCGAACAGTCGTTAGTCTTAATATTATATAATGAATTCTAATTACTATAGCCGGTAACATTCATTGGAACTGTCGTCAATCTTAATATTATGTAATATATTTTAATTATGCAGCACCGACTATAGCCGTTAGCATTCATTCGAACAGTTGTCAATCTTAATACTATATAATATATTCTAATTATGTTTTAATTATAATAAGTATTGTTTATATAGAAATTATACATATATTGGTTGAAAGAAAATTCACTTTTCTTCCAAAATCATGTCAAGATGGCGTTGTTCAATCGTAAGACAAACCAAAACGCCAAAGATTGCCCATGCGCAATGTGTACACTTTTGGCACTAGATCTGGTTCAGTGGTGACGCTACGGCGCGGCGGATTGCTTCAGCCTCATGTAAAAAAAAATACTTAAACCCTGGTCACTAACCGATCAATAATTTTCTTTGCCACTAACCACAGGCCCTTCCCTCCTTATCTTTTAAGATTTAAATTATTAAATACACCGAATTGCCATTCTGGGAAATTCGGTGATGCCAACCATTTTGTTTTTCGATGTACTCTTACGAAGGAGTTTCATCTCTCTCCTGCAGCAGCTGCCCTTAAGTCTGTTTGCTTCAAAACTCTCAACAAAAATATCTTTCTGTTGGGAAATTATTTAAAATCATGGAAATTTGTTTTCGAATTTGCGGTAGTTTGAAACTTGAAGACTAGGTTATACTGATTCCCTTTCTTCCCCTCTTGGGGGCACTCTCGTTTTTGGCCTTGCCCCTCTCCTTTTTGTGTGTGTATTTGTGTTTAACGGATGCTTTTATATATATCTGTGTATGTTTCATATATCTATGTGTATAGAGGTGACCTGTGGTGGTCCACTGCAGCTCTGATGTTTTTCATTTGTGGTTATGCAGTTTTTGTATTCTATTGTATTGTACATGTACCGTATTATGTATTGTTTGTAAATGATGGGTAGTTTTCTTCCTCTTTTCTCGTATACAAAGTATACAGAGAAAGTATTACAATCGTCAAAAAATTCGATCTCGAGATTTTGACGAATCTCCACGTTTTAGACCTCCCTGAGATCGCAAAACACAATTTTGGAAGCATGTCTGTCTGTGTGTTTGTGTATCTGTCTGTCTGTCTGGGAACACGATAACTCAAAAACTTTTAAGCTAGAGGGATGAAATTTGGTATGTGATCTACACACATAAATTGTAGGTTTCTATCCAATTTTGGACAAAATCCGTCCATGGGAAGTCTGTCTGTCTGTCCACTTTCATGTGAACACTATAACTCAAACACTTGAATAGCTAGATGGATAAAATTTAGCACACAGTTTAATCATCATACAGGTATGTCCGTATAAAAGTTTGGGCCAAATCCGTCAAACGCTTGACTGTCTGTTGGTCTGTATAATCACATACTTGTAAACATTATAATTCCTTAACACAAGGACTTATATAAATGAAATTTGGTGTGTGACCTTTTCACCTTAATTGTAGATTTATGTTCAAATTTTGTTTCAATCGGTTAAAAAAATGCGTTGAAATTGCTTATTCAACTTCATTACTTAATCTCACTATTTCCGTCTGTCTGTCTGTCCACTTTCATGTGAACACTATAACTAAAAAACCTGAATATCTGGACGAATAAAATTTGGTACACATTTTTATCATCATGAATGTAGGTCCGTATAAAAATTTTGATACAATCCATCGAAGGGTTGATTGTCTATCGGTCTGTATAATCGCATAATTTTAATCACAATAACTTCTTAACAAAATTATTTAGATGAATGAAATTTGGTATGTGGCCTTCTTACCTTTATTGTAAATTTGTATCCAATTTCTGAGTCAATCGGTTTGAAAAAAGCGTTCAAATTGCATAATTAATTTTTCTAATCCGATTCTCCATGCGCATGCGTACTGGTAGCAATCTCTGTGCACGCGGAAGCTATTTGAAAATTAAAAATCATATTCTATTCGACAACATTAAAATCATCTGCCAATACTTAATCGTATTTTAATTTTGATTCATTGATATTGGGAGCAGATTCGTCAGCTTTATCCAATTATAAAGTGCTGTCATTTGAAACAGAACAATTTGAATATCTGTTTCCTTTAAACTTCGTTTCCTGAATTCAACGTTCATTTCTGTTGTTCACCATTACGATAAGCAAATAAAATATATTAGCATTTAATTATAAATCATACACAATTATGTTGGGGAAAAAAAAGCTAGAGGGAACGACGCAAAAATAAATTGGAAAAAAGTAAACAACCAAATACTGTTGCCAAGTTATGTAAAAAAATAAACTGTTGCCACATGCTTAAATTAAGAATCCAAACTTTAAAATCATACTAATTCGAAGTCATATTAATTCGAAAAATGCAGTTTAAAAGAATTCTCGACAGGTTTCTGTCCCTTTAAATCCCAACTTCCGGTTTTCGATTTGTTATAAAACAATTAATATCTCGGCTTCTAATTAACGTGTAGACAAACTTAAATGTGTTTTAGGAAGGTAAATGAATGAACAATCCGAAATAGCAAAAATAAAAAATAATCAAAATGAATTTTGGCTTAAATCAAATTTTTAACGTGTTCGGATACCGCCAATTTTAGAAGGCTGGTTCGGAGTGGGTAGTGAGTGAATGAAAAGTGTATATAGACCTGTTGCACGTTAGATCCTAGTGGGGTGCCAAACGTCCTCCCGATGGTGCGGTACGGAAAATTGGCTATGGGATGTCAGCTCAGATGTCGTCCTCGTCATCCGACCGCGGTTCAAAATGGAGAGGTCGGTCCCAAAATAGCATTCGTGTTGCTCCAAAATAGGCCGTTAATATAACTAAGTTAAACTCAATATATGAGTGGATTTTCCGGATTTACAATTTTTGGTGATAATACGCCAAATGCGGTCCCCCTTTGTAGTTTTGAGTTATTATGCTCTCATTCACAAGAATGGAAAGCTAGACGGACATAACGTCGACGGTTTTCGGCCAACATCTCCTCAATTTTAATACGTCTACAATTTAAATGTAAAGACTGCATACCAAATTTCACCCTCCTAGCTCGTTGAGTGTTCGAGTTATGGTGTTCATTGACAGACAGACATAATTCTAAAAATGATTTCTTTTTCGCACTCGGAGAGGTCTTAAACGTGGAGATTAAGGAAAATTTTGATGGAATACAATTTGACAATAACAATTACTTTCTGTTTGTTTTCTCATTAAAAAAAGTAAAAATTATACAGCCTATTTAGGTTTGGTTTTTCCTCCGGAACGTTCAAATATTTTCATTTGTAAAAGATTTTATTTCTTCATCACCCTTTCATGAGGCCGCGGTGCCCTAGTGGTAAGGTCCGGCTTTGGAGCCGAAGGGTTGCAGGTTTGAAACCGGAGTCCACTGAATATCCGTCGTGTAATGGGCATTTAAATTATACTTAGAGGGAGCCGATCTCCCCCTCGCTGGTGCGGTATGGAACTTTGGAGAAGGACTGCCAGCTCAGGCGGCGTCCCCGTCATCTGACCAAGGTTCAAAATGACGAGGTCCGTCCCAAAGTAGCCCTCGTGTTAGTCCAAAACGGCATGTTAATATAGCTAAACTCATCACGATTTCATTGTGATACACTATTTGACTCATCTTTCTGGTTTCTAGGATGCGACACTGGATTCGGAAACGCCTTTGCCAAGCGCCTCGATTCGAAGGGGTTTCACGTCTTCGCAACATGCCTGTTCCCTACGGGCACCGGGGCTACGGAGCTGAAAGCAAGTTGCTCCAATCGTCTGCACGTGTTACACATGGACGTCACAAAAGACGAGAGCGTTAAGAAGGCTTTCGAATACGTGAAACAAAACCTGGGATCATCTGGTATGAAATGTTTACATTTACCTTGACAAAGTATGTTTGGCGATTATTGCCAATTGCAACCTCGAATTTTTACAATGAAATCTTTAAAAATTGGTCAAACGCGATTTTTGTACGTGCTATTTTGAATATTACTGCATCGTTCTTATGATAATTCATGTTCGTTAACCTCCACCACTTAATAATCTCTGGCAGCAAAGTTAGTAATCAAAACCTATCAAAACGTTGTCAATGTATCAGTTTTCAAACAACTTTGCATGACGTCAGTAGTGTGCCAAGGTACTGGCGCGATAGACAAAATGTAAACACCTGTTCTCTAACTGCAACACATTTGTTTAAATAATGATTCCTTGAACCACATTTACATAGTTTCAACGTAAGTCTCCTATGTTATGACTCAAATATTTCATAGAATTGAAGTGACGATAGGGATGGGAAAACACAGGGAGGGTCCACAAACGCGATGCGCAGTAGGTCTTTCCGCGCATGACGTCTTATTGGGACAGATTTCGAAACTCTCCGCTATTCTACGCGGTTCGAATTAAAGAAATAAATTTATTCCATCCGGAAGAAACCTTAAAAATACCCGATTAATGCTTTGTTATTGCATCTTCATCATTTTGCGTCACAAAACTGCTTTTTATTGTTTATAAATTCCGCGCCATACTTATATCAAGGTTCTTCTCTTTTAGTTTACTTAACAGCAATTCTAAATGATCGATTCGCTTTTTGAGAATACTATTTGTTTTTCTTCTGTCTAATAGAAGTTTTCAATGAATGAAAATAAATAATGTTATCTTTTGGACTTATTTATATCTAATCTGGAGTGTGATTAATATATTTTTTTTTTCCTTTTTTCTCCTGACACTTCACTTTGTTCTCCTCGTGGAAACAAGCAATTTATTTTCATTTCGACGTTCAAATGACAGCAGAACTGTTGAAGAAATTAATAATTTCAATGTAAAATTCTGGATATAAAGTCGTTGCTTCCGTTGCTGATCGAAGAGGGGAGAATTGCTCAGTTTGGAATGATCTGAAAGTCTCTTATAATCAATCATTCTTTCAGAATCCTTTTGATTCCTTTAGAAAGGTTTCGGTGTCTGCCGATGTACAAATTGATAAGGAATCGTTTCCTCGATAAAGGTTTTATTGTAGACGAGAACAAAATTTCTAAAGAAGTAATAGAGAGAATACTTATGCTGGATTCAAATGAAATGAAACTCTGTCCGAAACTTTCTCTTCACCATGTATTAGTGAAAGGACGGGAACGTCAAAGAATGAATTTACAGACTCAATTTTTTTCTAACCACACTGCTAAGGCCATCAGAAATTTGCTTCTAAATGAAACAGAAACGGCAAATTTTTTTCAACTAATAAATGACCCCTTTGACATTTTAAATGCCAGAAATTCTAAGGACGATAAACTCTTAGCTCGAGGTTATGGATATGATCTGAAAAATCAGAAAATAATAATAGATAAATTAAAGAATTGTATTGGAAACCTGATAATATGCAAAACTTTTAAGAAAACTAAAAAAGATACTGTAATTAAAAGGAAAGAAAAAAACTATTTACCTTTTCAGAAAGGTTTTTTAATGACAATTGCATCATTATATGGATTGTATGAGGATTTAAAACCCATTAAAGTTAAATTATTTTAACGTCCAGATTAAATCAAGATTGCCTTGAAATCTTCTTTTCCCAAATTCGTGGCATTGATCACTTATGATCATCCGTTGCCGTCCGAAGTAAAGCACCGGATTCGATTGCTTCTGCTTGCGAAAAATGTGGATGATATTCCTTTTTCTAGTTCAGCAAATACTTGACCCTGCCCCTTGGTAGCTCGGAGAATGTCTAAACGGTATTCCAGTTCCCGCCTTGTGTTCTTTAACATGTCTTCTGTTACAGTACACACAGCAGCGTGTAGTCTAGCCTTCAGTTCTTCGACGTCAGCAATTGGTGTGGCAAAGAATCTGTCCTTGATATAGCCCCAAAAGAAAAAATCAAGAGGAGTAATATCCGGATAGCGCGGAGGCCAGGGTGTTGGTCAGTCCCATCCAATCCACCGATCCGGAAATGTTTCGTCTTAGAAATCATGTACTAAGACACCCCAGTGTGGGGTGCTCCATCTTTCTGAAACATTATCCATGGTTAAAATTCTTCTAACTGCGGTGCAATGAACAGTTGCAATAAGTCTAAATAAACGTCAGCGGTAATGCTTTTTTCCGTGAAGAGAAACGGCCCAATTGTTATGCATGAGGCCGCACCAAACATTAATTTTAAGGCTATCTCGCTGTAACTGTGCAGAAACATGCGGATTCACTGATCCCCATATACGGACATTATGGCTATTTACCATTCCACTGACATGAAAGTTGGATTCATCGGAAGAACAAATGCGATTTAAGTAATCGTTTTCGACATTATTTCTGTTCAAAATCTCAATTGCGAACTCTGCAATGTCTCGGGCAATCATTTGGTTGAAAGTCCTGAACGATTTGAATTTTATGAGAATGCAACCTAAGCCTTTTATGAAGACTTCTTACCAAACTTGTTTGCGGTATTTGAAGTTCACGTGATGCTTGACGAGATGATTTAGTAGGACTCCGTTGAAACGTTTGTCGAACGAGTTCAACAGTTGCTCCACGCACAGTAGGCCCGCCACTTCTCGGAAGGTCAGTAACGCTGCCTGTTTCTTTAAACTTTTCATACCATCGCTTTATTGATTTTGTATCAGGAAGGTTGCATCCATAACAAAGTCGAAATGCACGTTAAACATAATGGGCGATTTCGTTTCTTGAAACCAAAGCACACATTGGGCTTTCTGTTCAATCGACGCCATTTCGGTCGAAAACGATATCTTCTTTAGAAATGTTCCCCTGAGTCACTCTTGAAGGAGCACTCGCGCCATCTATTCAATAAAAAAACTACTAAAATTTGCCTATCCAGTGATACAAAAGTTACATTATTGTATTAAACGGTTATTTTGTAATGAATTTTTATAATTAGGGCAAGACTTTTGGTTCACCCTGAATATTTATTCAAAAATATATTATCTTGATGATCCAAGATATCCTTGTCTTACAAATATATATTGTTACAAAAATCGCCCTGTGGATGTGCAGTGAAAGCAGTTCAACATGGAAGATAATAGAAAACGAAGCATTATTCACGATATTCCGAAAAACACGGAGCACATGAAACAAGAAAAAACAGAACTTGTACAAATTAGCAACACAAATAGACATAGAATCACTAGAAATAACAGTAACAGCATTTCCAATAGCACTCAGCTCACGAGCTTACCAGCCCGCACTGCAGACAGAACTCCAAAGAGACTGTATTCCCACATTTGCAGCTCGGTATTTATAGCCTTTCCGACAGAGCGCGGCATCGCATGAAAAATTCCAGCAGAATTTCCATAGTTCCAATGAATTAAAAGTAGTTTTCATTGTCTTAGAAATATTAATAAAAATGCATCATGGGAGATTTAACGTGAGAAAAAGCAATTTTAGATATACCGCTTAATTTACTTTTTTAACGTAGGACTACGTGACTCATTCAGCCTACCTGGTGTCGCATCAATTTTTGCACCGAAAGCCGGTACTCCCATTGGGGTCTCAGAAAGGAAATTGATTCACACGCCAAAACCCCACAAAACGTGGTATGGGAGATCCTCTATATCCTGGTAACTACGAGGTCGCTCAGTAAGTCCTTAGAAAAAGATAGAAAAACAAATTATTTTGGGAAGATTTTTTTTATTTTTCAGCATAATCTCCTTTTAGTTCGATACATTTTTCCGGCGTTTCTCTAATGGTTTAAGCCTTCTAAAAAATAGGATTTCAGAAGGTCCTCAAAATAGGTGTCTGTCTGGGCAATCACTTCCTCGTTCGACGTGAATCGTTTTCCGCCGAGGCATTTTTTCAAGTTAGGAAATAAAAAAAAGTCACTGGGGGACAAATCTGGTGAATGCGGTTTGTAATAATTCTAACTTTAATTCCATAATTTTCGCCATCGAAACTGCGCAGGTGCGCAACAGTGCATTATCTTCAGGGGAGAGATTTTTTATTTCTTTTCCAAATGAGGGCGTTTTTTCTTGACTTCTTCGTTCAACCGGTGCAATAACGACGCATAATACACTCTATTTATCGTTTGTTCTTTTGTCAAGTAATCGACGTAAATGATTCCGGTTGCATACCAAAAAACCGTGGCCATTACCTTGTCGGCCGATTGCAATGTCTTCGCCTTTTTCGGAACCGGATCGCCTTTCGAAACCCACTGTTTCGACTGTTCATTTGTCTCTTAAGTGCAGTAGTGTATCCATGTTTCGGCCACAGTTATGTACCGACGCAGAAACTCGTCAGGAATGCGACGGAAAAGCGTTAAACCCGTCTCCGAATTGATCACATGATTGCGTTTTCTCCATTGCGAGCAAACTCGGCACCCATCTTGCCGAGATCTTTTTCACGCGAATTTTTAGTACAAAATTGAAAACACTGCTCCTTGGGATATGCCTGTGGCCTCAACTATTTCACGCACTTTGATTCGCCGCTCACTCAAAACCATATCGTGGATTTTGTCGATCATTTCGGATGAAGTCACTTCCACTGGACGCTTCGAATGATTTTCATTATTTGTGGATGTGCGGCCACGTTTATGTTCATTTATCCAATTGTAAACAGTCGCAAACGCGGGAAAAGATGTGCCATGAACTTCATCCAACTCGGCTTTGATCTCCTTCTGTTTTAAGCTTTTTAAATAGAAGCGTTTAATCACCATATGAAACTCGTTTTCTTTTTTTTTTTTCATTTCTCTAAGTCAAAAAGATTTTGTTGCTTCAATCGACTACGAAAATTAAACCACGCGATGCCTATAGCTGAAATTTTAATAGCAGTCTAGTGGAGATGGCGCTTACTAAAAATAAACCGTAAACATTGCAACGAACGCCATCTCTTGGATTTTCTAAGGAATTTTTGAACGACCCTCGTACATATGTTAAAAACATAACTAATTTCTTATTTTAGAGATAAAGGGTAACAAATTATTTTAGAGATAAAGGGTCATTGAAAATCGGAATTGTAGTTCAGCGACTACGGAGACTCAAAGTTGGGCAAAAATACGCATGAATTGGTGACGCTATCCTCTATATATCGGTAACTACATATGTTAAAAGCATATCTAATGTCTTATTTTAGAAATAAAAAGTAACAACAGAAGTTACAAAAAAAATTGAAAATCGGAAGAAAGTCAAGCGAGTAAAGTATTCCTAGGCCTTTAACATCAGCGGCCGTTTGAAAAGACCAGCCTCCCGTCATTTTTTCTCTCTTTTAATCCGAATAGAGTTGTGGGCCGTTGTCAACAACGCCGGAATCCTCAAAGGGTTTTCCCTGGAGTTCTCATCCGTAGACGACTTCAGAGACTGCATCGACGTCAATTTCCTGGGCTCCGTGAGGGTGACCAAGGCATTTCTCCCTCTCTTGAGACAGACAAAAGGGAGGATCGTGAACGTTACAAGCGCAGCTGGTAAGTAACTGAATAAATATGTTTGACAGTGCGTAGTTTAGAACCTGGTGCCTTTGGATCCCGAGTCGAGCATCTTAACCCCTAGACAAGAGGAATTCCCTCGGTACGGAGGTGAATACTGACTTATATACATCAAAATAGGATGGCGCAGCACGGTGCAATACGTATATTTCACAATTTGGGTCATATTTTTATAGCTACAGCAATTAACTCTCCCTGTGAAAAGGACGCCCAAGTAGATTCGAATGACCAGCTTCCTCGCTAGTTAAATACGGGTGCTGTCACCCAGAAAAAACTGCCCTATTAAGCTGTACATTCACGGAAAGGCTGGTCCTCACCATTTGTAGGGCTTCGCTAAAGACCGTTCCAGTTTTAAGCCGATCCATTTAGGTGTGTCATTCATTGGTCGGACCAACTGCTGCTTTAATTCTAGGACAGTACAACAAAAATTGAACAAGAATAAATTTTCACATGAAAGATGTTCATTTTTGAAATTTCTGAATATTTCCACTATCTTTTATCAATTTTATAATGTTTATTTTCCTATTAATTTTTCAGAATTTTAATCTAAATTCACTCTCCTATTTTCAAATATTGAAAAGGAGGACATTTAGGAGGACACTTTTCGAGAGTGGACAGAACTTACAGAAGGAGGACGGTTGGTCACCTTCATATTGAGAACCACTGATTTTTAACCATTTAATTTTTTATATCAAATCTTTAATATGCATATATCCACTGATTTTAAAAGTCTGTAATAACAAAAATTGGGTGCCGTTTCTATTTAAAGTCATTTTAAAGTTTGAAAGAATTTGTATCGAAAGAATATGAATAATTTACTTGATATATAAATTATAAGAAATTATTATTAAAACGTTTTTTTGTCCTTCTAGGTGAAGTTTCTCTTCCCTTTTGCTCACCTTACACAGCTAGCAAATACGCTGCAGTTGGCTTCACCGATTGTTTGAGGTTTGAACTTGATGCATGGGGAATTTCTGTGGTGTCCATTGAGCCAGAAATGTTTCTGTAAGTAACAATGTTAATTTTTGCCATTTCACGCATTCTAGTGCGCGCTACTCATAGTCGTAAATGCTACCAAAATTCTTGTGGTATTGGAAAGAAACCGTTCGGAAAGGGTAAAATATGTCAAAGAAAACCCGGGAATTACACGCCGTCACGATACTTGACCCTTAAATGCCCAGTGTTGACTTGAAGTATCATACCCGATTTTATCTTCTAAATTCTTGAGAATAAGACTGAAACTCTAATGCCTGTTGACGCCAATAGGATACATACGGAAAAGGTTATGAAATCAATTTACAACATATAGATAGCAACCTGAGTACTGATAAAAAAATAAAAATAAATTGATGTTTTTTCTCCTTTTCTGCTTTGTTTGTACTATTGAGAATACCATATTTTATATTCTACAATGTTGAAGAAAATTCCTTATACGTACTATTATTACATCTTAAAATTCATCTGTGTTAAATATTACTAGCTGTGTGGCCCGGCGTTGCACGGGTTGTCTCGAATAATGCGTCATTCCCTGGTGGAGAGAAGAAGTGTGGTCACGCGACGCCTCGGGATCCATGCTTTTTCGTATGCCCGCCTCCGTTTTTTCCAACAAATATTGTGACTTACTTTCCCCAACAAACGCAAATATTCTTTCAAATCTAGTCTTTTTATTACTTTATTTTCATATGCCCGCCTCCGGTTTATTTTTTCTACAAACATTGTCACTAACTTTCCCAAAATCGTAAATCTCCTTTGAATCCTATATTGTTTAATTAAAATTTTTAAATCCAGCCTTTTAATTACCTTATAGCTAATAACTCGGGACCCAAAAAAACTCGGGATCCACATTTTTTCATACGCCCGACTTTCTTTTTTCCCTGCAAATATTGTCACTAAGCTTCCCCAACAAACTTAAATCTGTTTTGAATCCTCTCTTGTTGTATTAAAACTTTCAATTCTAGCCTTTTTACTACCTAAAAACAGTATGGTTTGAATGAAAACGCGAGAATTCCTATGTTTATAAATTAAATCATATAAGCATACTATTTGTTTTGCAAAAGAAAAAATACAACGAAATGAAAAACAAAAACGATAAACGATTTAATAGTATACCAAACTAATAAATTAAACACCAGAAAAATATATTTTCGTCTTGCCCGTATTTGAATAATAATGAAAAAAATGGATAAAAATTAATAAATATTTTCCCCAAGAAACGTAAATGTTGCGAAACACCGTACGACAAAAAAAAGAGAGAAAAAAATGCAGGAAAACGATTTTTTCCCGATGTTTATAAATAAAAACTCCAAAAAAAAAAAATAAAACCTTTTATACAAACCCAGATGCAAGCACAACCGATGTGACAGATAGTTATAGGAGCTGCCGATAGATGGTGGTACAATATTTCATTTATATACACATTGTCATATAGTTATAGGAGCTGTCGATAGATGGCGGCACAAAATTTCATTCATTTACGCGTTTTTAATTAATATCTTTTTAACTAATTGTAATTTCAGAATTTCAATGGTTGAAATGGATTGCTTGGATTATTTCATGTCTTTTGGTACTTTTTGTTTGTTTCAGGATTCAGTGAATCGTGAGAAGATAGAAGGACATACATAAATACATACATCTGTTGATGTTCGAATTTTAATATGAACTAGCTGTGTGGCCGGGCGTTGCACGGGCTATCACGAGTAATAAGATATTCCCGGGCGGAGAGAAGTGAGGTCACGTGAGACCTTGGGATCCATATATTTTCATATGCCCCGCCTCCGTTTTTCTCTACAATCAACAAATATTGTCACTTACTTTCCCTAACAAACGTTACGAAATTAAACACTTTAATACAAAAAAAGAAAGAAAAGAAAAGCACGAAAACGATTTTTTTTTCTTTATTTTTTTACACATATTGTCGCTAACGTAAACGTTACGTTTCCCCCAAAACGTAAAAAATCCTTTGAATTCAATATTGTTTAATTAAAATTTTTAAATCCAACCTTTTAATTACCTTATAATAGTTGCGTGAACCCAGCGTTTCTCGGAATCCACATTTTTTCATATGCCCGCCTCTGTTTTTTTTTTGCCCTACAAATATTGTCACTAACGTAAATCTGTTTTGAATCCTCTCTTGTTGGATTAAACTTTCAGTTCTAGCCTTTTTACTACCTTAAAGCAGTTTGGTTTGAATGAAAACGCGAGATTTCTTATGCTTATAAATTTTAAACACCAGAAACATATATTTTAAAATGTATTTGGATTCTTTTTTTAAAAAGTTGAAGTTTACTTTCAAATAAATTAATTTTGAATTCTATTTCAGTTTCCTTGATATTTCTAGCTTCTAATTATTTTTTTCCTTGATTTTTTTCTGTTGTAAACTAATATCTTTAAAAATCTATTTTATTTGCTCAATAGATGGCGAAACGTAACTGACCGCGATCATGACTTACCAGAAAATGGTTTTGTCGTTTATAATTTCAAAACACCAAGTTTGCTTAATAAGAAGAAAAAAACATTTTTTATACATATTAAAACCTGGGGTAAGACTTAAGTTAACGGGGCGGTTTCTCGCCAGCTTCGAAAATCTCGCCAACCATCCAAAAAGTCGCCAAAGATCCGCCATCTTGGATGGTTTCAAGATGGCGGCGATTCTAATGATCGGCGTTGAAAAAAATGCAATGAGTACATAAAATTGCAAATATTACATAAAATTGTAAGAAATTTTGCATGAATGTAAGCGATTTTTAAGTGAATTGTTAGATGACATGATGTATTAAAGAATTTAATTTTAACTGCATATAGTGGGGGGCCAGTCCCCCCAACCCCCCGATTCGATAAAATACACGTGCAATTATTAAATTAAATATAATAAAACAATTGAAAAACTAATTTTGAACTGAAAGAATAGAATTTTAACTGCATATAGTGGGGGGCAGCCCCCCCAACCCACCGATTCGATAAAATACACGTGCAATTTTTAAATTAAATATAATAAAACAATTGAAATTGTATTAAAAAATAGCACTTACTTCATTTGCCGGGCACGTGAGCTTGCGTATGAGGCGGATACAATTTAGTGATGCCTCCAATAAGAGCTGGCAAAATGGATTTCATTGAGGTACCACGAAAACTTCTCCGCCACATGTATTCAGCTAAATACGTGTCAAATTGCCCGGCAACTTTTCTTGTGCCATGCTTCCTGAAATCTGCCTTGATAGCAGCCCAGGTACCTTCGATTCCGTTGGTATGGACACCCGTTATTGGATCTTTGAAATTCTTAGAATGGTTGACGGTGTGGTGCACATAGCCTTCCACCGTCAAGCCATTATAAGAACCCCAGCAGTCCGAAAGTACCGTGCTCCCAGGCTTAACGAATTTTTTGGTGATTTCGATCAACGTCTCTGCCGTTCGATCCTCAACCACGCAAAAAAAACTCCTCTTACTCCCTCTTTCAACTCCACCAAACACCCACTTACCATCCACTTGCTTAACCTTATTATATTTTCTTTTGCCAAACTTACTTTCATCAATTTCCACAACCACGCCGACACCACCAAGCATTTCCATTTCTTTACTCTCATTCACAAGCATATCCACACACACTTCCCTGCAAAAACTTTTCCAATCAACCACAGTTGGCTCGGACACACTCAATTCATCCACAATCCACTCATTCGATGTTTTTTTGGCCCACAAATAGGTGATCATCAAAATTTCAGGCATACTTAACTTACTTTCATCGAACCAACTGCCCTTTCTCACATTCCTTCTAACATGATGAGCATTCATACCAAACTTTCGACAAACCCAGTGATAACCATCAGAAATATCGTTCCTTTCACACAAAACCATTTTCTCACCACATGTCGGACACACATACTCTTTCGCGATCATATTCATACTCATACACCAATCAATCACATCTTTCTTGGGCCCTTTCTCCAAACCATACAAAAACTCTAGAGCAAACAAACCAGCTCGGTTTTCGGCAGCGCGATGATTATCACGTGAAGACATAACGGGATTTTTGGAAAGTCCTGGAGTGCACCAATCAGAAAAAACACACACGTGGTAGGGCTAAAGAGGCAAACGCAACCACTACGTCCGAGAGACAGAAGGCAAAAGAAGAGACAACCATATACAAATTCTGGCAACGTTTTAGGGTTGCCAAGCAAATGAAGAAGGTTACCACATTTGGCGAGAAATCAGTTTGGAGAGAAAAAAATTCAACTTGGCTGACCGCCCCGTATTCTTAAGTTGAGCCAAACCAGGTTTCGTTAAATAAAAAAACAAAAAATTCCAAGAACTGCGGATTCAAAGTTGTAAATAAAAAAACAATTGCAAGAACGTTGGATGCCAAAGTTCTCGATAGATGGCAGCACGGGCGAATTAATCAATATTAAGTTTTCAATTAATATCTTTTTAACTAATTATAATTTCGGATTTAAAATGGCCGAAATGGATTCCTTGGATTATTCCCCATCTTTTGGTACTTTCCGCGTGCTTCTCCGTTCAGCGGTTCGTGAGAAGATAGCCGGATATACATATATACGTTTGTTTACCTTCGAATTTTAATAGGATAGATTATAGAATATTATCAAGGAATTTTTTTTCTGAAATAAAGCTCAGTTTTGTCAGTTGGTAACAAAAAAATTTTTTATCCACACAGCATACTTAAAATAAAATAGGATTTTTTAAAGTATTTTTCCATCGTTTATTCAAGAAATTTAAGTAAAAAAAACATTTTAAAATCATTTTTTTAGAAAATTTGGCTTTTAAGGATTAAATGAGAACATCTAGTGGAACGGAAGCATACATTCTGGAGTTCGATACGTCTGAGGAACTGGAAGAGACGTCATTTTATGAAGCATTTCTAACACACTCGAGAAAAATATATCATTCCTATGAAACTAGCTGATCCCACACAGAGCATCTGCGCTCGGTTATACACATACCATGATTTTCCTGACTCTTCTAGAGCCAAACTGGCGATTAAGCTCTCCAAGAAAATTCACCAAAACAAAAATAAAGGCACCAAGTTGTGTGCGCATAACAGAAAAGTAGCCAATGAATAATGTTCACAATGGTAAGTTCCATAATGTTCACCTCAATTTGTGAATTGGCGCGATTTTATCATTGCTGACTTACGGGGAATTGGAACCATAAGCTCATTAACTCTAACCTTGTTACTTCTATGTACCTTTTCTCGAAATCTGTTATAGATTCATGTTTGAAATTTTTTATACAAGTAAAGTACATCTCTCTCATTATATTAAAATGATTTTTTTAGCAATTCAAAAATTTATTTTTTTCAAATTTTTTTTGTGTCAAAACAAAAATTAAATTAAATAGTTAAATTGGCCACTTCGATGTACATTTTTTAAAAATCTGTTATAGATACATGTTTGAAATATTTTACAGAAGTAAAGTACACCCTTCTAATTATACCGAAATGAGATTTTGGTTATTTTTTAATTTTTTATAAATTTACAAAATATTTAATTAGACATAGTGAAATTTTATCCTATTTTGACACAAAAAAAATTGTACAAAATAAAGTTTTGAGTTTTTATAAAATAGCTCATTTCAGTATAATGAGAAAGATGTACTTTACTCGTATAAAAAATTTCAAACATGAATCTATAACAGATTTTGAGAAAAGGTACATCGAAGTAACAGGGTTAGGGTTAAAGGACTCGGGGTTCCAACTCCCCTTAAACTGTTTTGACGTTGATCTAAACGTTCTCTAGCTCACCCAAGCCCATCTGCTTCATTTCTAACTGATCTCTTTTGAATCAATTTGATCTCTTTGGTAATCAAAAGACGTCAAATGACGTCTCCGGTCAATAATGTTTTAAAGAACAATAATAAAATTGGATATATAATAATACATAATAGCAAAAGAAAACAATATCGATCTAACATAATACATAAATATAGAACATTTAGATCAAGAATATAAAACTGAACATTAAAAAAATAGAAACAGGTTTAAACATTGATGCATTAGAGTTGCCGTCATTCTACAAAATTGTAGCCGTTGTGCTGGTCCAGGTTACAAAAAATTATGAGTACCAGAAGAAATACAAGAAAAGTTAGAAAGAAGAGAAACGGAGAGAATCAATTGAATAATAAGTTCGGAATTACGAATTAAATTATATACAAATAATTTACATTGGTCTATGAAATATAAACAGAGATTGCGTTATAGTTTATCTTTTGGATTTTTATTATTGATTACTCTGTTTTGCATTTTGTGTTTTAACTTCAAAATATTTGACACTGGTTTTACAATAGAACCCCATGAATCCGAACCCCAGAATTCCGAAATTTCGAATAATCCAAACATCTTTTTTAAATTGTCTGAAAACATTTCACTGAAAAATGAAAGAAAAATAACAATTACGAATCAGAAACAAAGCTAGTGTTTATTCCTAACTTAAAAGAAGTATTCGAATTTGTCTTTATGAATGAACACAGCACCTTAATTAGTAGGAACGAAATCAGATATCTTCTTTTTACCCTCAACTTGTTTGCCACTGTACAGTGCGAATCGCCGCGTGCTTTTTCCGTACGCCTTCACAGAGCACCCAGAGTCAACACTCTGCTGCATTTGGTATATCTAGAGTATTTTACCGAATTTCCCGGATAATCCGAATTCCCCGGAATCCGAACAAAGATCAGCCCCAATTAGTTCGGATTCCCGGGGTTCTACTGTATATCAGTTTATTCTTATTTCGATTCCTTTTGTCTTTCCTGTAAAAATATCATCTCGCCTTTCACACCTAAATTGTTTGCTTTTAACTTGTTGTAAGCAATGTCATATCGCAACTACTTGGTGGATAAAAAGTCCGTATACATTTAAAAAAATAGAGAAATAATTGGATTTGAAAACGGTTTGTGGGGAAAACATGGGGTTTCTTTGAAATTAAAAAAATTATAAAAAATAACCAGTAGGTAGCGCTTTAAAAAGCGACTACGTTGAATATACGCAGATTGCAAATTTAATAATAACGAAAGAATTTCTTTTCTCGTACAATATATTGGTTTTGACGAAAATTGTTTTTATCGAAACGAATATGATCCAAACTAAAGTGCAAATAATTGCTACCCGTATAATAATAAATAATAGTTTTTTCTGATTTTAGTCGCATTTCAATATTCATTTAAATATCTTTTAGAACTGGATTAACGTGTCCTGAAACCATTCACAAGAATTTGGATGCTAAATTGAAAGGCTTGGGTCCCTCTTTGAAAGAAGATTACAGTGACGACTATGCCGCATCCTTTAAAGACTTGGCAAATTTATTTCTCTCCTTTACATGTCCGAAGATCAGCCTTGTGGTCGATGATCTGGAGTCAGCGGTCAGTTTGGAACACCCGTACCATACATATAAACCCAGGAGGCATCTTTTGTGTCGTTTCACCTGTTTTTCCTACGAAGTGATGCCGAGAAGCTTCCAAATTCTTTTAATGAAATTTGTATTTTTTGTGTTTTTCTCAGAATCTAAAGCGATTAAGGATATCGCGATGAAAATAGCATCTTGGATTTGATTTGATATGCAACAAAGAATGATTCTTTTGAATTTTTATATGTAACAAAGAATGGCTGTTTTGAATTTTT
>BGPR01000888.1:128058-172423 GCA_013235015.1 Araneus ventricosus
TGACTCTTTTGAATTTTTATATGTAACAAAGAATGGCTGTTTTGAATTTTTAATGCAACAAAAGAATGCCTGGTTTTTTAATTCTTTTATGCAAAGAAATGGCTTTTTCATTAATTTTATTTTTATGAAGCAGGAGTTTTTAGAAAGTTACTTTAAATTTCTTAAAACTTGCACTAATCAAGAGTTTTTAAAAATTGTAATCTCTTTTTTTTGTGTCTTGCATGTATATGTTCTTTTTACATCCTGAAATAAAAAAGGGGAATGAATTTTACTGTGTAAATCTGTTATGATATGAACTTGTTTATTACTTCGAACTTAATAGGAAAAAAACACACAAAAAAGATCTGTAGAGCTTTCACGTATCTGGAGAATTTTATTCAATGTCATGACAAGTTTCGCTTGATCAACATCAGTAAAGTGTATTTGCATTTCAAAAATAGAAAGAATTTACATTTATGATAGAGCAGTGTACAGGCCAGGGAATTAGAAACTCATTGACACAGTTTCAACTGCAGCCAGGGCTGTTTTATACAGTGACTAATTGGGCTATAGCCCTTGGGCGCCATGGGTCCAAAGGCGCCTACAAACTATACCGATTTAATTTTAAACCGAATTTTTTAAAAATTATTTTAGAAATATTACAAGCCTTAATTACATTATTTTTAACTAGACAGTCATCGATTTTGTAATGTTACATAAACATATATATCTTATACTATAAATTAAACATATTTTGTGTGAAATAGATAAACAATTTTTTAAAAATGTTAAATCAAATTTAATGTGTTTGTATGCGTTTTATTATGTTAATTTAAATATTGAATATATTAAACTTTTGTATTCCACAAATGTATCGAAATAAACTGAAGATAACTGATAAAATACTTTTCATCTAATGCAACTGTTAAAAAGGCTAATCGTGAACGCAATTAGGAGTATCAGAAGCTGGCTTGCGCAATCCTATTTTGAAAAGGCACCAATTCGCAAAAGTGCTAGGCGTTAATCACGTAACAGGTGACGATTTTGCTCAATTATATTGCTACTTGGGTATTTTTGTTGGGCCAGAGGTGCTGAAATTCCTATTTACGGCTCTGATGGGGCACCAAATTATTCTAGCCCAGGGTGCTCGAATTTGTTAAAACAGCCCTGACTGCAGCTAGCAGCGGAATTATGAAAAATGACGTCGATGGGTGTATCGCAGTGTGGGGCACATTTTGCTGACTTGGCACTGATCCCTGGGTCTGTACCAAAAAGAATGTGAGATTGGCTCCAGCTAGGGAGCAGCAGAGGGGAGGAGCGCAAAAATGTCCATTTTAGAACAGACCTGTCCTGAACATTACTCCCTTTAAGAAGGACATTCACCATGAGGCCACTCCACTTTTTTGGAACAAGGGACGTCAAACCCCTCATCAATGTACGAAACCAATAAAAAATGGAGTAGATCGAGAAAAAAGTTGGAATTTCAACCGCGTTAGATTTTCGTTAGGCCCAGTAGGTCGAAAAACTGAAATACGGTATCGTTTAGGGGGACCGAGCCTCTCTAACAAAAGCGAAAGCCACAAAATGAGGGAGGGGAAGTGTAGTTCGGAGTCAGTCTGGGGAAATCAGAGCACACACGTTTTTTGCAAGGAAGGAGGAGGCGCAGAAGAATTGGGGATCGGGTTGGCCTTAACTGCGGTTGGTGCAGTCCGACCTGTGAATTTCCCACCAAATTTTATGGCCTCAAAATGGAAACAGTCTACTAAGAAGCCCTCCAAATGGATTGGAACAGATCAATCGTGAATGTCCAGCTTTAGGGTAGAATGGATCGGTGTGCATGTCCATTTAAAAAAAACCAAGGTTTAAGAGTTCAGTTCAGCTTTTCTAAATAAATTATTATGCTTAAAGTATAAACTGCTAAATATTTGTTATGATTATTTAATATCTACTTTTCGGGGAACTTTGCCCTACAACCTCTTGTATTTTCCCCGTCGACATTTAAAACACTCTAAACCTTTTGGGTAAGAGGGCGGACGTGGGTTTAAAAAAGTATCAACTGCATTGCTTTCATTGGTCTTTCTTTAAAAAATATGGCCTCTTCTTTAACAACGAAGGTTAGCTGTGGATCCTTTAACTTTTTCAGACTGAGCTTAGAAATTGCGTGGCGGCAACCGCAAAGATATTTATTTATGACTTTTCAATCAAATATAATAGTGAATTCATTATTTTGAATTTTTAATCATTTAGAAAATGTCATTTGACATCATTATAATTTGTATTCAGCTCATATGTTCTCAACTCTTAAATATAGCTCCATTTTTCTTTGGTTTGTAATTAGTTAATTTATATATTAAACGATGTGTGAAGCGAATAAAATCGATGCTTTATTATGCATCGCACAAAAATATTCTTCATTAGCTACCATAAACAATAGGATAGATTTTGTTTCACTTTCAGTCTTTTAGCACAATATGCACGATTTGTAATTTATTTTTTGCAATGATACATCTAATTTGTTGTGTATAGTATTTTTCATAAATGTGATTCATTTAAAATATTATTTTTCAAGAATGCATCATTTTTATTAAACTTACATAGAAAATTGCAACATTTTCTAAATCAGTATAGAAAAAAATCGCGGGAAGGTAGAATTTTCTTTGATGGTTACTCATAGAATGGATAAAAAATTTACAAAAATGTTAAAAATGGCCATATGAAATAATGTTTTCAGTGACCTTTGACCTTCGCATTTCGCAGTTGCTATGGGTGGCATCACAAAACATTTACAGGTAATTTTCCGGAACACATAATGGGTTACACGAAAACACTTCTCATTCAAAATCTTCAATTACTAACTATTCACAAAAATACTATTAAAACCCTTTTCGGCTCGGTGGTCGCAAAAGGAGACACCAACTTTAAAATCCCTTTCAGATTTGAAACCCGGAAAATTGCATGGAAAGACAACTGATAGTGTTTCTCCTTTTAGAAAGTAGATGGCAGCACTATAAAATTTCGCTTTCGTTTTGGAAAAATTACAGGTTTAAAATGCCTAAATTTCGTGACTCAGAGATAGGGTTTTTTTTTCTTTTTTTTTTTTAAGTTCTTGACATTTGCAAATTCTCTTGACCATTTTCCTCCAATATTCTAGAAGTTTTATTTTCTGTGTAAGATTCAACATTATTTTTTGAGCTTATCGAGATGGCTACCCCCAAAGGGGTCCTCATGTGAGGGGTGTCCCCAAAGGGGGATGACCCCCCCTCGGAATGATATAAGTTTATTTATTTTTGGTATATTTTACGTATCTATACTTATAGAAGGCAATGTTTGTGTGCGTGTGTATGTGTGTCTGAGATGTCCAGCCGAATCTATCGCACTTACAGCCATTAAATTTTGCACACAAGTAGTCGTAATGGTGACTGAATGAACCTCGAAGCCGGAATTTTAAATTTTAATCTAGTAATTTTTTATTTAATATTTTGTGTTGTTTTGGGTGATTTTTCGCACTCATTTCCCAATAGAATGGCTTCGAATAATTGTACGGAAAAAAAAAACAGTTACACCATCGGAAAAAACAAACGATTTCCGTTCTGATGAAGTTTGTTTCGTATATATATGTCTAACATAATTTACTGAATTTTGAGAAATATTTGAAAAATAGTCACTTTTATGGTAATTTTTAATAGATTTCTTCAAATTATCGCATCTGACGTTCTAACTTCTCTATAATTTTCATTTTTCTTCAGCTTACAACTGAAACGTTCCAGTAGGATTTAAAACAAGAACCGTTAAAATATCTTTTTACGTTTTCGTAATTAATTTTTCCCTGATCAGTTGAAACAGTTTTTTTGCTTGCTAGATTTAACAGGGAGAGTTTCTCCGCACGAGCAACCTTCGTCGCGTCAGGTAATGTCATATGCTTTCCTTCCCAGCATGCATTTCTACAATCCGATGTGTATCTTTTGTTTTGATTTTGTTTACAAAACCTTTTCGTGTCATTCTTTTTTCCCATTTTGTTGAAGTCCTGATTCCACGGGCAACGTCGTGCGCGTATCGCTAATAGACAATAAACTAAACCCATTCATTATGTTTTTTCACCATATTTCCAAAAAGTGAATGCCTTGCAGCGGAAAGGGATAAACTTAGAATTCATTTCAGTTTTAAAATAAACAGCAGGGAATACAAAAACTACCAACAGGAAATTCCACTTCAATTTAATCATAACGCAAACAGATAGGTAAGTTATATTCTTTTCAATTTTCTTCAGAACGGAAATCCCTCTTACTTTATCCAACATATTGAGCTAATATTTTTCAGTCAGAAAATAAATTTCTTCCTGTATTCTCAGGAATATTAGATCCGTAGATCATTAGTGAAACTATGATAACACCTCTTAAAGTACTGTCAGTTAATCCAGTAGTCAAACATTGTGTAATTCTTTCTTGACGAGACTGCGTCAAACCAACATTAAAAATGAATAAACTATTCGACAAAAGTAACGAACGGGGAATTAATATTCTTTTCAATAGGCATACATTTTCTTCCATGATCTTATAATCGTTCTGTACGTCGTCAGACTTGACTCATAAATCAAATCCTTTCTTTCCATACTGTTATTGAACTGGAGAAGTGAATCCAACAACGACGCATTAACAAGCAGAGAGATACGATAACAATGCACGGTAACTCAAAATGCACTGAGTAGTAGATGTATGACTGATGAAATGAATAACCCTGCTGCACTTATATAAATACGAATAGTATTCAAATTCGGCAATCGAAAATACTAATAGACATTGATCTTTACTAAAAAAATCTTGAAGCTTTTGCTAAATAAACATATTTTATTCCATCTAATTATCAACACCACCATTTTTCTTCACGAGCACTCCACTCCATGCAAATGGAGTGGTGATACTTCACGTCATTACATTTTTTATCTCATCCAGTTAGACGGGTCATTCACGGGCCGTTTCATGCAAATCGCAAAACCGTGCACTAAGGGTCACTCCTGCGTAAAGTAACTGCACCTACTTCACCTGCATCGATATCCTCGCACCTTTTCTCCCCGCGTTTCTACACCGGTCGCATTTCAGCATTTATGGCCCAGCATTCCAAATGGATTTCAAGAAAGGTTGAGTTTCCAAACTTTCGATCGGAATTTCGCAATGACGACCGGTCACACAATTGTTAATCTTTAAGCTTTACTCTGAAAACAAATGAATTTATCTCCACTATAAAGGCTTTTGGAATTTATTAAGGGAAAATCACAAGAATTAACTTCAAGTTTTAAATTTTATAAAAACACACGTTTGTATAAGGGTGGGATCGATCTGCACCATTTCATAAGAAAGTTTTTATGATTGTTTTTGTTAACGTTCTCAATAAATGAAAGATTAACCTAGAAAATTAAAATTATTTTAGACACAGAATTTATAACATTTAAAAAAGCCAATTTATCTTTTTTTATGCAAGTACTAGCCTATAGAATACTTGACGATCTGCCTTTTCTCAGGGAATATTGGTTGAGAATAATCTCAATTATATCTCAGTTAAACTGTATAGTACTGTGCGGTTTTGCTTCCTCGCCAAGCAATGCACTCTTCCACGTTGACGCTGATTTGTTCTGGGTGAGAAGCCATCTTTTTATTGGTGTCTTGTGCCTTGTTTCAATTGGTCTCCTCTTTGCGTCTTCTCGAATTTTTAAAATTGTGATCATTTCCCAATTGATTTTTCTTGACTGATGGACTCTGCGTTTGTGTTGATGTTTTGAAGAAGGAACCTGTTTCCGTTTGATTGTTGCAATATTTTTCAAATCATCCATTTAATATCCATGTTTTCAAAGTCTTCGAAATGCAATTCTTGTGCCAAAATGAACTTTATTTCTGGTGGTGTTGTTTCTGTTGAGACCTTTTACCAGCTTAAGACAACAGACCCCATTGTTGTTTTACGGTGGTGTATGGATTAAGGTTTGATAGCATTTTCATTTCAGTGTTTTCCTGTATGTTTTATTCTGATCTTTTTGATGCTTTACGTTTTCAATGAACAAGTGAAGCTACTAGGTTCCCACTTTGCTGCTAGCGAAGCCGCTGAAGTTTTTAAGTTGAAAATATTGCCCGGTACCCACTTCAGATGACGCGAGCATTGCGTGCGCAAGAGATCAATGAAAAGTTCGCTGCGCACCCAAAACAAAAGTTGAAGACACAGCTCAGAGTTAAGCCCAAAAAAATGGCGGAAAACCAGACCGCACCGTAGACTACACTTTTACCTATTTCTCTGATGCATAAGTTTGAGTTCATGGTTTCCTCAACAAAGCATTTAGCATTTAACATCGCCAAGTCAACAAATTTGACGGCAAGGTCAGGAGTTCAGGCACGACTGCCGGCCGTTTTCCATACGTACGCCTGCAGAACTCTCTTCCCAACCGTATAACTAGCGAGGCATTAAAGCGACATTATATTTTTATAACAATAGCAATTATAATCTTTCAGAATTCAGGATATATTACTTATTATTTTAGCGTCGTAAATGGATTCAACAAATAATTTGATGAAATAAATTGAAAGAGGAAAAATCATTACATTGTCAAGGGAAAAATAAACAGCATCTTCATTCCTTAGCTTTGAACAATGGAAGAAAAACATACGATTAAATATTTGTAGAAACAAGGAAAGATTTTTAAATTTCTTTGCATTAATGAAAAATATTGTTACAAATGATGCATAAAAATATTTGTAAAAAATTGTCAACATTTAGAAAAAAAAGGAATTTCACGATAATTAAATGGTAATTATTAAAAAGGGTTTTTTTCAATTTTTCAATGGTGGAAAAATCCTTTTTGCATAATAACATTTCTGGAAGTTATCTCCAAAATTTCGTTTAATTTTTAAAATTAATTAAAAAACTGATTAATTTTTTAAAAAAAATCTATTCAATGAGATTACAACTTAATGTTTTTTTCTAAATTTCAGTTCTTATGTAAACGTTATTTTGTTCTTTTTCCTTTCACAAAGAAACAAATATTTAATAACATATAAGCGATAACATGCATTTAGTATTTGACAATGAAAGGATATCTCAGCTTCGAGCGCATGAATACTAGCACGATTGTAAGATCGGCACTAAATATTCTCTCTCCCCTTTCTATTGTATTGTTACAAAAATGTAGTGTCGATCTCCTGCCTTGCTAGTGTTATGGTTTGAAAGATAGTTTTACAGGAATTAGAAAGAAATTGCCGGCAGCGGCCAGACCTGGGCCCTTGACGTTGGCGACTATATTTGCCCGCTTGGCGATAAATTTGGCGACAAATCGAAGATTCACGAAAATGCGATTATTTTCTCGGTGTCTCTATTAGGAGCCTAGGTACGGATTTCTCCAGAGATGTCCATGTGACGTCACACCCCGCCAGGAACACTATAAATACGCGGCGGTAGGATTTGACGGGGAACGTCTTTGGAGTGCAAACGCCTTCGAGAAATCATTTGGAGTTTCCTCTGCAGTTGTAAAGCTGATGAGCTGAGCGCTATTGAAAGTGCTGTTACTGTCATTCTTAATGACTGTTTTCTGTCTGTTTGCGTTGTTAATCTGTTCAAGAGCTATCGTTCCTGTTGCCTGTTTTTCTTCTGAATATTTGTGAATAAAAAGTCATTCTCCATTATACTGCTTGTTGGACTGTTTACACCATACACCCACAGGACGATTTTTGTAACAGTATAATTGTCGTTTGAACGGAATAATTAAAAACCCATCACTAATATAAAAGCCTAGATCTGTCTCTCGGTAACGCTCTGATTTCACAAACAATAAAACTCGCGCCATAGCACTGCGAGACATTAAACAGCATTTTTCATTGTCAGAGAACCTAAATTTCACTAATTTTAAATTTAAAAGAATGATTGTCGTTCTAATTTCAAATTTAATATCTCTAAAATAGTGAAATAAAATTTTCTATATATTGATATAAAATTTATCTCGCTGTGATCAATAGTTCCCGAGAAATTTTAAATTATATTAATCATATATTTCAAATTAATTTCCGTTTTTAATAGAAAGTAGTAAATTACGTCATTGTTATATCAGGCGCGTGATCTAGCTTGGACGCCACGACGCATCTGATTATTTATTGCAAACGTGATGATATAATTTGATAATATTTTTTGGCAACGTTTGACAAGCAGAGAAGCGCTTTGTTTTGACTAGAATTTCGAAAAAGAATTCCTTTGAAATTTTAACTTTTGACTTACGTTTGGCAAGCTGAGAATTTCAGGTTATTGAATTATAATAAAATTGTTAAACAACGAAAAATACTTCACACGGAATGTTGTCTACCAAGAGGGTTTTTGAATAAAGAAATACATAAATAATATGTAAAAAAAGAAAAAAAAATATTTCCTTTCATAAAACATATATTTATTTTATTTGTTTTCAATCAATGTTAAACATTGCTGTCGCATATATATCTATTTAAACACGTCAAATTTGATGGGAAATCTCTCGAATGAAAAGACAATTTGCACCCGTCATACCATGACGGGTGATTTTCTAGTATAAAAATAAATGCAAAAACTCATAAGTAGTTTGCACGCTGTGGAACCTGTACTGACCAAATTATAATTATTTGGATAAAAATTAAAAGTGATAGGAGGCCATCTGGTGGTCATCTCACTACTTTTTCCATGGAACGACAGTTCTTTTAATGGTGAAAAATTAACTACTTAATTAATTTTCACGGAACCTTCCTAACGCTTCGGTATTTGCGAGTAAAATTTAAAGGAAATCTATTCAATAATTTGAATTTCTATAGCATAAAACTCTATAGCAACGAACTTAAACTTTTATTTTTACAGGAGGCCCACTAAAGTCCCTTACCACCCTTTTAACTACCGAATGACTTTAGCTATCTTCAGAAGAGTGGTGTCTAGGCATGGTAAAGTGACATTGCGCTACTGGACGAAATCACTTACAGCACCACCTGGTGGAAAACGGTGGAGTGAGCGTTATTATCACTAAAACGGTACGAGATAGAGGAAAAAAGAGAATTACAAAGTTGCAGAGAATCATCGATTTAGTACAAAAAGACACCTTATGGTCATTAAGGCTGAAAAAAGAACCCTTAAAATGCACATTTGTTTGTTTTCAGCTCCGGAACGAATGGTTCCAACATGATGGTACGTCTGCGCACAAAACAGCATCGGTGAAGCATTACCTGGTGGAATAATTCATGGAACAAATAATCAGGTATGGTGGTTTCCAAGAGTGGCCTCCACGTTCATCTGATCTGACTCCAGTGGACTTTTTCTTGTGGGGATACCTCAAATAGCAGGTGTATGCGACCCCTCCGCCAACATTGCAGGACCATCAGCGAAGCACTACGGATGCTTGTGCCAACGTGACACTCGCTATGCTACACCGTGTGCAACGTGAAGTTTAAGCAAGGGTCCAGATGTGCATTATAGTTGACGGAGAGAAGTATGAACATCGGAAATAAAGGCATCTTATGATAACTAGTTGTTTTTTGAATTTCTAAGAATGTTTAATCACGTGTCAGTGTAGGAAATCGTGATTTGAGCGTTTTGTTCTAAGCATTTACATCCACAAAGTATCTTTTTGTTCCAAATCGATAATGCTGTACAACTTTGTAATTTACTTTTTTCCTCTATCTCGTACCGTTTTAGAGATAGTAACGCTAACTCCACGGTTTTCCACCAGGTGGCGCTGAGAGTGGTTTAATCCAGTAGCGCATAGTCACTTAACCATACCTAGACACCACTCTTAAGAAGATAGCTGCAGCCATTCGATAGTTAAAAGGGTGGTAAGAGACTTGAGTGGGCACCCTGTATACATTTATTGCCATTCATTACTTTTTCAAGAACCAGATATGACCAAGTAATTTACTTCAAACGCGTTTAAATCATGTCTGCAAGCTCTGTATTTAACTGCATTTCAGAAGATAAAAAATCTTGAAGTTAGAAACAAATTTGAACCAAGATACATACTGCTGCTCCACAGTCTTGAAACTATAGCCTTTAAAAACTTAATATCCTGTTTAAATATAATCGTTTAAAATACAGTATTATAAGAATGTATATAAATATGATGTGAAATATAACATTAATATACTACCAGATCGTTTAAAATCAACATTTCAAATCCGATAAAGTCCCGGATTCGCAGCCAGTAAATTATTTTTATTGTATCAGGAATTTAGTCGCAATCGTTCGAAAAGGAAATAATATAAATTGTTTTGATATTTACTCTGTGGCAAGCAATATATTGTTAATTGAAATGCCTAAAAATAAAAATCTGTTCTAAATAAAAAAAAACCCATGGATTTAGTCATATTTGCAATAATTCGATATAAGTGAAAAATGAAAAATAATGAAAATGTTGTATTTATTTATAAAAATCATTAAGTGTCGTTTTCGCCACCATATTTATATCACAATTATGACTATCTTTTACCTCAAAGAGTGTGAACTGATGGTATGAAAAAAAAATACAAGACAGTAAATGGGTTTTTTTAAATCTGTATGATGTTGATAATCCGAAGGAAAAACAGCATTCTTAAACTATTATTATCTGTTACGATTCAAACATCTTTAAATTATAGGTAAGTAAAATTGCTTACCATTGTTTGGTCGTATCTCGTTTGCTTCATACTGGAGTGGCTTTAATCTGATCTGAAATATCTCAGTTATGTGGCAGGTATGAAGTCAGGGAGTAAATATTTAAGAATAAAAATATTTAATAATGATTAAGTTTACATGATTAATTTTACATTTACAAAAGTTAGAAAAAAGGGATTACAAAAACGCGCGTAGCATAGTTGGCCACCAAAAACGAGAGGAAGTAAACAAAAACCCTGGTGGCGGGGAAGGAAAGTTCTCTTCAGTTAAAACTGGTTACAGTTAAGTTCAGTCCCTGGTGGTTTCCGACACTCTCCCACCTTTGAGTTTCTTCGAGGTTTGCAGAAACTCAAATAAATGAGTCCAGGAGAGCACTGGGCTTTAGAAGCCGGCCATAACGGTATCTTCTTCTGGAACACACGTTCGCATTCGGGTTTACATCTGGAACTGCAAGAGAGTCACTAGATGTTGGTACACCATCAGGAATCATTGTGGATAGAGGATCGCTCTTTGGGGGCCTTGGGACAGCAGACTTTTCACTCTGGCTGATCTCAAGAGGAAAGAGTCTGTATTGGTCGTAGGAAAGATCCAGATTTTGTCTGGATTTCAACTAGACGAACTTTCTTGTCTTTTCCCAGGTATAATTTTATCACTCTTCCCAAGGGCCAATTTATTCTCTTGATGTTACTATCACCGATGAGAACAATGTCTCCTTCTTTAATTTTAGATTCATTACAAATCTTGGAAAATTCTCTAAGATGTCTAAGATATTCGATTCTGAAACGTTTTTTTGAGATCTTGACACAATTTTTGTCTGTAGAAGAATCTTTTATTCATTCTCTTAGCGTCTATTTGATCAATATCTGGAACTCCTATTTCTTTTACATCTTGTAGAAACATAGCAGGTGTTAATGCTACAAGATCTTCACTGTCTTCACTTAAGTATTAGGGTGGATCGAAAATTCAAAGTGTGGATAAAATAATCGGCATAGGGTGCAAAAGTTGTCTTTTAAGTGTACTAACATACATGCAAAATTTTTTCAACTTTGTTTAATATCTTCCGGTGCCCCAAGACGCTTAAATAATTGCAAAAAAAACGATTTCTTTACAAATTTCGAATTAAAAATAAAAAATAAAAAAATATGTTAAAGAAACGATTTTACATGGAGACACGTAGAGCATAGGGCGAAGAAATGATAAAAAATACCAACAAAAATTGGAAAATTATCGTAATGAAAAAATATCGCGTCTGTTCGATATCACATTTTGTAAGTGTAGAAACTTCGATACATGCAAATGCCAAAAAGATATGAAGATTCCACTTTCTGAGCGATTGTTTAAAAAAGATCAAAGATTAGAAAGGAAAATGATTATTGGAGAAGTGGACGTAATTGCGACTAAAAAAAAAAGAGAAAAGGAAAAAAGAAAACAGATGGAAGACAAAAGAATAACACGTAAAATGGTTAAAACTGATGCTGATGCTGATCATGCTGAATCAATGGAGCTAATAGAGCTCAAAACTATGGCTTCGTCCTTGTATAATGATACGGATGTAATTACCTTGGAATATCAATCATAAAATCGTTTAGATTTCCCTACCTTAGCATGGGAATGTGATCGATAGGGAATTTCGGATAGAGCAGCTGCTTCATTTGCCAGTGCTGTTTCACAAGACATTGAAATTGTAAACGAAGGAGAGACTTCACATGTGGTAGATAGCAATAAAATTCTTAGACAGAGTAAAAAGCTTTAAAATGCAGTTGCAGAGTCTACTAAGTTAAGAGTGTCTTGGTCTCTTTTAACCGGATTATATTTCGACGAGAGAAAAGACAACACAAAAGTTCTAATTAAGAAGGACACAAAGTACTACCCAAAGACCACAAAGGAGGAGCATTATACTCTTGTAAACGAACCTAGCTCTATGTATATCGGACATGTTATTGCTGCAACAGGAGGAGCTACAGCCATAAAAGAAGCAATACTCAATTTTTTTTGTATCAAATAATATGCAATTAAATGGGCTAACAGTAATTGGATGCGATGGGACAAATGTTAATACTGGGCACAAGGGAGGTATTATTCGCTTGATGGAACTGGCCTCAAAAGACCATTACAATGGTGAATATCTTTGATTCAAAGAAATGAGTTACCTCTCCGTCATCTACTAAATTCTTTGAATGGTGCAACAACTGGTCCTAAAGAAATTTGTCGATCAATTGATAAAGCAATCAAAACTGCAAGGAGTTACCTGTAGCTCCTTTTTCTTCAATAAATGTGGAGAATATGCCACATAATATAAATAGAATGGTTCTCAGCAATGATCAGCAAAATCTATATGATATTTGCCTAGCGATATCACGTGTTGAATGTTATTCTGACCTCGCATTAAGAAAGCCAGGTGCAGTTGCTCACTCAAGGTGGCTAAACAATTGCAAGTAGAATTTTAAACTTGTATGTGGTCACAGAAAAGCCATCTGACAATCTTATTATTCTTACAACATATATTATGAAGGTATATGCAACCTGTATGGTTCCATGTCAAAACAAAGCCCTCCATAACAGAAGGAGAGTTGCATATTTGGAGACTTATCTCATTTTCTAGATATTTGGAACCCAATTTAAGAAATATAGTACACACTTTTATTCAAAGAAATAACGTGTTTTATCATACTGAAAATTTGCTATTGTCAATGATCACAGATAACAGAGAAAATATAAGGTCTTTAGCTTTAGCACTACGAAAACCAATTTGTGCTAGAAATGAAAACAGAGGATCATCAGAATAAGAATTTTTCAAGTAACAAAAATAGACTTTAAAGGATTATTTTGCACTTATTAACTGGCAACGAGTTGGACCTTTTGAACCACCTCAGTTGATGAATGTGTCATTTAAAGAAATTGAGGCCATGGTAAAAGTTAGACGGAGGAATGTTCAAAATATCCAAGCCATACCCAAGCTGTAGAAGGATGCTTTCGCTTAGTGTTTGAAGCGTCGGAAAGTGTATATGGAGAAGAGAAGAGACACGGTTTCATATTGAATAGGATACAATCAAAAAGTCTTATCAAGCATTATAAGTCTTCTTGATTTTCTAAACAACCCATACCGGATTACATCCTTTAGAAATATGTAAATCTTCAAACTAATAGAATTAAAAAATCTATGATATAAGTTCACTTTTTATAAGTTTTGTGATTTATTGCTTTGACTATTAAATTTATACTTCATGCATTATTACAAAATTATAATTATTTATAAGTTTATACTTTAATATTTGAATAATCTGCAAATTTTTCAAATATTTTTCATTACTTCAGAATTTTTAATAGATATTTGTAAAAATGTCAATTTTTAACATTTTGGGGGCTTTCGGGCCACCAGAAGATGTGAATGAATTTTAATAATAATAAAAATGCAAACTAATGTACCCAAAACAAAACTTCCTTGCCCGGCGCTAAAGAAAATTTTGAAAATATTTTTTTATAGATTTCTAAAAAAAAAGTCATTTTCAACTATATTTGGGGCACTGGAAGATATGAAAGGATTTCAATAAAAAAATATATGTAAACTAATATACCTAAGACACAACTTTCCCACCCCATGCCAAAAATAATTTCAAAACAAAAAAAAATTGTAAATTTTCATAAAAAATTCAATTTTTAACTATTTTTGAGGTGCTTGGGGCACCGGAAGATATAAATGAATTTCAATAAAAAAAATTATATAAACTAATATACTTAAGACACAACCTTCCCGCCCCCTGCCAAAAATAATTTCCAAAAAAATTTTTTTTCCTATACTTTTCGATCCACCCTATTAAGTATGTCAAAGGTCTCGAATTTATAATGCCCTCAGCATCACAAAGTACAGTGCACAATTCTTCAAACTGTAAGGAGGCCTTTCCAAGAACTTTTCTTAAGATAGATTTCAACATACCTATAAGCCTCTCCCAAAATCCGCCCCACCAGGGGGCTAATGGGGGGTTAAATTTCCACTGGATTTTCTTTACTGAGGCATATTCTTGTATTTTCACCCAATCAACTGATTTCAGCTCATTAGAAGTATCCACTAAGTTGGTTCCATTATCTGAATAAATTGTAGCTGGCCTTCCTCTTCTAGAAATAAACCTTCGTAAAGCTAGAATAAAACTATCTGTCGATAAACTAGTTACCAGCTCAATGTGGACTGCAAGATAAACTGCACATGTAAAAAGTACCGCCCAACATTTGGTTTTGTTTTTCAAATATAGTGGTCCGCACAAGTCAACTCCTACTACTTCAAAAACATAAGCATCTCTGACGCGATCTTCGAGTAGTAGAGCACTTACTACTTCTAATGGCCGAGATGAAAAACGTTGGCATATTGCACAAGTCCTTATTACTTGACGTATTGTCTTCCTGCTTTTTAAGATCCAATAATTCTCCCTTAAACTCGACATCAAAATCTGTATCTCAGCATGACTAAGCTCAACATGCTTTTCAAAAATAAGTTTCCCGATAACATCATACTTTGAAGGCAGCAAAATTGGAAATCTAAATGTCGGTAGATCACTTCTTTGAGAAATTTTGGTCTTTACTCTTAACAAACCATCTGAATCCAGGAATGTCTGTAAGTTCAGTTTTTCGTTTCCCGAAAAACATTGACTTTGAACTTGCTTTAAAATGAACTTTTCTGCAGCCTCCACTTCTTCAAGATCTAAAGTGCCGCCTTTTCTTTCTTTTTTCTGGGTTTTAGCATTTTTATAAAAACGGAAAATCCAAGCCGTGATTCTGGTCATTTTCCGGAAAGAAGATACCTTAGAAAAGTATTCTAATTGCTCTGTCGTGGTGTTAGTGACAGACACAATAGATTTTCTTTTTTCGGAGTTTACAACGTCAAAATCTGGTATAGTTTCTGAAACAGGCCAATCTTCTATAGGCATTCGCAGCCAGTTTGGACCCTCCCACCAAAGAGATTTCACAAGTTCCTCTGCATTGGAACCTCTAGATGGAAGGTCAGCTGGGTTTAATGTTCCACTTATGTGCCTATAGTCTTCAGGATTAGTGAATTTACGGATTTCCAGCACCCTGTTGTAAACGAACGTTTCCCAATTCTCATTTCTTTTGATCCAATACAAAGCATTCATGGAGTCAGACTAGTAGAAGATTGTTATTTTCTCAAGTCCTAGTTCGGAGATGTTTGCTTTTGCCAATCTAGCTCCAATAGTGCAGGACAAAAGTTCTAGGCGTGGAATAGAGATCTTTTTCAAAGGAGCAACTCTATTTCTGGCTTGTATTAACTGGCACGACGTATTATCAGCAGATTCAACTCTCAAGAAGATACATGTAGCGTAAGCACTCTGACTTGCGTCACAGAAAACATGGATGGACAATTTGGAATCTTCTTCAAAGTCCTCTCGTACACATCTTGGTATTTCAAGAGCATTCAATTTCGGCAACTTCATCTTACAGCGTTCGAATCTTTCAGTTATCAGCAGAGGGAGTTCAGCATCCCAGGACAACCCCAATTTCCAGCATTCCTGCAACAAACATTTGGGCTCTAGAGTCACTGGACAAGAAAATCCTATCGGATCAAATATTCGATGAACGGTTGACAGGATTTTTCTTTTTGTAGTAGGTCCTTTATCTCCTTTCATCAAACTTTTCATATCTAGAGACATAGTGTCCTTTGGCAAATTCTACAAAAGACCAAGAACTGGAACCTTTCGGTCTTCTTGTCTTTCTTCAATTTTGTCTTCTGTAGGAGAATGCTCCCACCTTCGAAGTTCAAACTTGGCAGTAGATAATAGTGCTTGCGATTCCGAAATAAATCTGGCAAGTTCTTTTTTTGTGTTGACGCTGAACACACAATTATCAACGTAGAAGGACCTCATAAGTTGCTGAGCTGTTTCCTTGAGATGATCTGGAGCGTTTTTAAAATGAAGTTCTAATGTAGCTCCCAGAAGGAAAGGACTGGAGGAGATTCCAAACACAACTCTTTTGTGCTGCAAAATCTTGTTATTTCCTTGTTTTCCTCTATCCTTCCATAAAAATCTAAGATATGGTCTATCTCGTTCTTGTAATCCAATTTGCAGAAAGGCCTTCTTGATGTCAGCTATTACTCCATATTTTCCAACACGAAAGCGATTTATGAGAGATGGAATGAGTTCTACCAGATTTGGTCCCTTTTCCAGGCAGTCATTAATAGAAGGTGTATTCCTTTCTTTAGCTGAACCATCAAAAACGGGTCGAACTTTGGTCGTCGAATTCTCCTTGAAGACAGGATGGTGAGGTAAGAAATGCTGTCCTTGTTTGATTTCTTGCATAGGTTCAACTTCTTCAATAATACCCTCCTTCTGCCAATCCTGAAAAACATCATAATAATCGACCAGAATTTCGGCACGTTCTAAGGCTTTTATACAACTGTTCAGTCTTCGTTCAGCTATCTTTCTGCCATCAGGAAGAGGTGGATGATCATGGATCCACGGTAGACTGACAATGTAGCGCCCTTCGTTATCTCGTTTTGCACAGCGCTCAAAATGTTCCTTCGCCGCTTCTTCTAGTTCTTTTCTACTTTGATTTTCTGCAGGGTCATTGTTATTCAATGTATCAAGCCTCCAAAGATCAGATATATTTACGTCGTTGACAAGTAAAGACATTAGCGTACTGGAACTATAGTTTTTAGTAATTCCTGATCTTCCAATAACTGTCCACCCTAACTTGGTGTTCATCGCAATTAGATCAGGTGAAAGGCTTTTAATTTCCCCTGTAAACAATCTGGCTGCTGTATCTGCCCCTAATAATATGTGAATCTCCTTGGGATCGTTTTCATACAAACAAAGATTTTCATTTAAACAAATATCACTAGCAAATATTCCCAATTGTTTTAATTCTTCGATATTTTTAGGGTCTTTTAATTTGGAAAGAGAAGTACAAATTTTATTCTGATCCATTACTTCTACATTACATGAGAAATTATTCTCTGTATTACGCAATTCAATGGAATATTTCTTGTGGTTTTCCCGCCTTTTCAGCCCTCCGAAAAGTCCATGAGTCACCGTTTGTTCCCCAATACACTTCAATTTCATCACATCCGCTACGTATTTGCTGACATACGACCTTTGGCTCCCAAGGTCAATGATCGATCTAACACAGTGTTTTAAATAATTATTTTCGACGCTAACAATTAAAGTCTGCAGATAAACCTCACTGGAACATAAATTGTTCGCCAACGTGAAATTTTCATTTAAAAGATTATTGTCATCCTTATTTTCATTCAAATGGGTATTATTTTTCAGAACAGAATTATCTTGATTGCATAATATGGATAAATGTCTTTTACCACAGAGAGTACAAACTATTTTTGACGTACAAAATTTAGCAAGATGAAATGGCTTTGCACAAATAAAACACGCAGCTTTTTTAGACAGTATTTTTTTTCGTTGTTCCAAACTTAAAAAAAGTACGTATTCGCAATCAACAACAGCATGAAATTTATTGCAGAATAAGCAAGCATTTGTTTTTGTTTTTACTTCAGAACTGATCAAATCTGAACTGCTAAATCTCTTTGAAGAAAAACATCTGGAATTGTTTCTTTTTTTCGCTCGATGAGTCATAACGCGGATATTAATACTTCTCTTTTTTCGAACTTACGGGAGAAGCATACATTAAGGCTAAGCGCATACAGGCAATTCCTTTCGCAACTAAACAGTTTAGTCGGGTTGCCTGCACCGCGCGATTTCACGGCGACTAAACTGTTTAGTTGCGACGGGTGCGCATACATGCGATTTTTAATCTCTTTCGATTCTCCATTTTTGGATGCTCTGGCTGTCTTTTCACGCACTGCGCACGCGCTGGGAGCTCCAAAATGATTTTTTTTTATAGTGATACAATTTAGTTTTTCTCAAATTCATTTTCAGCTCATGAAGCTATCATTTCAATGATTAGACTGGATGGTGAACTTTCGTTTTCATTGATTTCTTTCTTTATCAAATGCTTTGATGATCATTACTAGTAATAGGCGAGTTCTGTACATAAGCCTATAATTCGAATTTATTAGGTTAATTTTAGGTCAAAACTGAAATCGTGCTCATTTCTGAATTGTTTTCGTTAGTTAAATACGTCCGTATCTTTTAAGTGCCAGCGAATTATCTTTAAGGCCTATAATTAACTCAAGAACTCTCTCTTAGCTCCTGTTCTATGTATTTAATTAAAAAATTAATTACTCAATTTTTGCACTCTAGGTGCTGTACATATATTTCTTTATTTAAATTACTTTTTTATTTATTGAAATAACTAATATTGCTTTATACATCAAAATTATTTACTGTTTATTAATTAATTACGTAATATTCATTAAAACTTTTAAATAAATCTTTATCTCTTGTGTTTGTTTTTAAACCCAATTTTTCTTAATTCGAACTTTTGGATACATCTAATTTTCATTGTGGATCCCTCAGTTACAAATTAACCAAATTCGAATTTGATATCAATATTCAATTTACAAATAGTTCGCGGAACAATTTATCAAAGTACATCAGTTTTTTCAGAGTAAAGTAGCCGAATACTACTTTACTGATAATGAAGGAGAATGTGTGTGCCTTGGCGCTCTACAGGTCAGACCACTGGACTTAGAGCCACTAAATTTGGCACAAACATACTTTGGAGGGTGGGAATGTGCACCTCGGAGCCCTTTTTAAAAATTTTAATTAGAATTTTAATTAAATATTAAGCGAAATTTTGGCGTTTTTCCTTTATAACTTCCGAAAATATTACAGCATAACGCCATCTTGAAAGTGCAAAAAATTAACTTTTCAATGATATCAATTAAGTTGCCGTACAATATTTTCTCTAATTTTAATGAATTTTTAAAAATATTTTTGACATAATTTACTACAATACTTTTCATTGTTGCAACGCAATTCAAACCGTTTTCATTGTTTAAACAAACATTTAATTGCGTGTTTCTCCATCATTGTTGAAAGATAAGGCAATATCTTAATGTTTAATGCTATGTTTTAATCAGCACATTTTCATCCAGTTAATATGAGGCTGGAAGTAAAATGTGCCGGGCCATTTTAAAATTAAAATCTAATATATATTTTGCAAGAGGAATAAGAGTGAAGTTGATGCCAACAATGTGCAGTTTGATGTTGCATGACACAGCCAGTCACTTGACTCTATTAGGGACGTTCATGCAGACAACGAACAGAACAGATGTAAATCTACTGAAAGAACATGGATTAAATGTCTATCACAATTTGAAATCACGAGCTTCTCTTGTGACTCAAAATTTTTTTTCACTCAAATTTTGAAACGTAAAATGACTACGTTTTCATTGAAGTCTTTTAAAAAGTCCTATTCAATGATATCTGATTCATCGCTTAGTTGAGAAAAAGGGATGTTGACAAAGAGAGATAAATAATATAAAGGATAAAATTAAAATTACTGATTTCAAAGCATCTGAAATATCAACTAAGAAAATACCAATTGAGCTAATTAAAATTATGTAATAAAACACATGCATTATTCAGGGCCGTACCGAGGTGACCCTGCGCCCTTGGCAGAACTGCCAAAGCTGCGCGCCCCCCCCCGGGGGGGACACATTTTCATTAATTTTCCATCCCTTCTATAAAATCCCTACCCGGAAAAACTACATTCCTGCAAATATTTTTACACACAAATTTAGCATATTTTATGATTTATTAAATAGGGTTAATAAAAATTACGTATTCTTAAAAAATTCTTGAATGAACTAAAGTCACGAAAAATACTGCACACATTATTTTTCGTGACTTTAGTTCAATGTATCAAAATGTATGAAATAAATTGCAAATTGCGCATATTTTCTAAAAGACAGAAAAATAAAAAAGAAGTCAATATCTTATTTCTTATTGAAGCTATTGAGCATTGGCTGTTGTGTGATGCATAATAAAGAAGAGAATTTATTTGCTTCGCACTATGTATAGTACATAAATTACTAATTAGAAATAAAAGAAATTAGAGCTCAAATTAAGAGTTGAGTATATATGAGCTGAATTCAAATTTCATTAATATCAAATGACTTTTTCTAGATCAGAGGTTCCCAAATTGTGGTACGCGTGCCCCTAGGGGTACGCGGGGTACAAGTTAGGGGTACTGAAAAGGGATTTTGGTAATGGCGGAAAACACAAAATATAAGAATATTCTAGAATTTCGTTTCATCAGGTTCGTTTGAAAAATGAAAAAGTTCGAAAGCCTATTTAAGGAATAAGAAAAAGGAGAAAGTAGCTTAATATCTAGTAATTGAGTAATTGTTAATTTTCGTCATATATTGATATGAAATTATTACAATGCTATTTTCATTTGTTTTGACGTCGAATAATTACTGTTTTGAAAAATGGAATAAAATGTAAATAAAAAATCATAAATTTCATTAAGTTCATAAGGGTCGTTTGATTCTTATTTTTTAACCCAAGTCCTTGGCGTTATTAATAAAAACTTCTTTTCGCGAAGAGATGGTTAGCGACGGGGGTTGACAGTAAGGGGTACTCAAAAGTAATAACATAAGAAAGGCGCAGTTCGGGTCCGCGCCGTAGATTTTTCGTGAAAACGTCGGGATAAAATCATAAAACAATTATTTCGTATTAATATGTGATTTAATTATCAATCTCTTTAATACAATATTTACACAGAGTAGTATAATGGTTACAGAATAGATAAATCACAAGCTATCACAGACTCTTGCTACATGCGATAAACTTGTGATTTATCTATTCTGTAACCATTATACTACTCTGTGTAAATATTGTATTAAAGAGATTGATAATTAAATTACATATTAATACGAAATACTTGTTTTATGATTTCATACAGACGCTATCACGAAAAATCTACGGCGCGGACCTGAACTGCGCCTTTCTTATGTTTTATTTAGAGTAGCTTTTGATGGAGCCATCTGTTGACAGTATATAGAACTACATTTCGCGTATGCGCAGTAAAACATTATTTACTACAAATGCTCATATTTCCAGTAATATTAAAATTTTTGAATTCAAATTTTAATACAATGTTTCTTTTACGCATTGTCAAGTATCAAAAACATGCGGAGTTTGAAATTTTCGATTTAATACCGATTTTTACTTATATTCTGATAAATATTGTTATTGTCTCACTTTGGGTCCTAGTAATACTCCTCAAGATCTTTAAAATGACACCAGAATCAACCTCCTAGCTAAACGCATTTCCACGCTACACTTATTTATAACCTTACATAAAGCTAATTCATAACAATCACCTTCACTGGTACGATGACGTCACAGTCAAAACAAATACTATGCGTGAAACTCTTACAGATATGATCTATCCGTTGTGGAGTCAACCATCCTTTTTTCATTATTAGTCTCGTAGTTAGTAGCGATTCAAATCTGACGGTATTTTGTCATACAAGAAAGTTCGACCGATTATCACTGTAATGAGCGGGCAGACTTTTCACGTCAAAAAGACTAATCAAGGAATATGCGAGTGAAACAAGTTTGGGAATCGCTGCTCTAGATGATTAAAAATTCAAAATGGTGAATTCACTGTAACATTTGGTTGAAAAGCTATAAATAGTTTGTAATGACTGTTAGTGAAAAATCAAGAAATATATTTTAATTACAATTTTAATTTCCGTGCTTTGAGAGAAGCGAACTCATTTATTGCTTCATTGAAGTCTAGTTTTGATGCCTTTTTGTATTCTATTGACAAGATTGCTAAATTTGACAGTCTACTTTCACCCATACTCGACTTTAAGTAGTTTTTAATAATTTTTAATTTGCTGAAACTGCGTTCACAAGATGCAACACTCACAGGCAATGTAATAAATATCCGCAATGCTATTTCGATGTTGGGATAAGCATTTCTTAACCCAAACTTTGAAATAACTTTCAAAATATCCAGATGGGAAGCTGTGCTAATGTTTTTCACCAGCTCTTTCACCTGGAATTTGAAAGTAGCTACTTCGTTTACTAATTCCAAAGTATCAATATCTCTGTTACATTTGGCACCAAAATCAGATGCACGTTTTTCGACATAAGATACAGAGCTTTCATTTAAGGCCTTTCCTGACAGGAAACTGAATTCAGAAGAAATGGTGTGATAACTATCGGATCTGCTTTTTAATTTCACTTATTAATCTGTCATACACTTTGAAGCATTCCAGCTCAAATGATTTCTCAGCGCAGATCATCTTTGTATACATTATTGTAAAGTAAAATTTTATGGTTAAATCAGCTACAATTATCAAGACAAGTAAAATCAAGAGATCATGAATTTGGTGTAGAATAGTTGCATTAGATTTTTTATACAATAAACTCGAAATACTATAATGTTAATTTTATATTTTTCTTGTAATCATGCTTTTGTATGCATATATTTACTACTAATAAAAGCGCATGTATGCATAGTGACTGTCTGTTGGCGTTCTACAAGACAGACCGTTGAGCCTAGAGTTGCCAAATTTGGTACAAACCTACTATGAAATGTGGCAAAGTACACCTTAGTGAGTTTTTGAAACTCTAATTAATTAAAACTTAGAAAGAATTGGGGTTGGGGGATCAACGATAATAGACGAAAATATTATCATTTAAAAATAATTTCTACACCTTCTTATCTTTCAAAAAAATTATCTTTCAAATGATAACAGTCTAGTTGTCGTGTAATTTTTTCTTAAATTTGACCATTTTTTTTAAAAAATATTCTTATGTATAATTTACAACAATGCTGGATTGAAAGTCAAACCAATTTTGCCTAATTCATCAAATCTTTGATTTAATATTTCTCTTAATGTTGAATTTAATGTTTCTCTTATGTTAAAAAACGTGATATACAAATTTATTTTGATTATTACAATATGAAACCTTCTTTTGTTGTAATGAAATGTTGTCATTTTCGTTGCTTTTCCAGGTGTTTTAGTCTTTTTTGTTAATTCTTTGCTACTTGACATAAATATACTTTTTAAATACATTTACTATATTATTTAGATAGATTTACTTTTTAGCTATGATCTAAAATTCATTTTTTCACTTAGGGCAGATAATCTTCAATGGAAACCATACCATCTACTTATTTGTAATAATTAAGTAAAACATTCAAGTTATAGTCAGATAAATAAAGTGTAATAAATGTAATTTAAATCTGAATTATGCATGATCGAAATAAAAATTAATTTTCATTGAATTTAATGATATTAAAGAGTCATTCTGCCTAAGACTTTTTTAAAACTTGAATGTAAAAATTAAAGACATTAATTTTATTAGATGTAAAACATATTGCCTTGCAATTTAGCTCAAATTAGCTTGCGAAAAATTAAATAAGTTGACGTTTTTAAAATTGGTTGGCATAAATAATATATAATTAATAAAAATGGGCGAATAAGTATTTAATACAACAAAAGCAATTTAAAAATACAGAAATAATTAGAGCTCACCTCTTTAAAACTAATTTATCTCTTTAGAAAAGAATGAAAATGTCCAAGTATTTCTTTATGCGCCCACTCTGATGAAACAAAAACAGTAATGCAACATATTTCCTTCGTATTATTTGTCATTAAAGAAACACCAAAGGACCTCTCGTCCGGTAAGGAAGAGACCCCTTTATACTTCCTACAGTATAATAAACAAGATAAAATTAGACCTCAACCTGAAACACAAAACTCTAAGAAAAAGTGCGATTCCCTTTTCCATTGAGCTTTTAATAGTCAAATTACGTGAAATTTTTGCCCTCCCTCCCCTCTTATCAGTATCTTAGAGGTTCGAAGAACATTCTTAAGGCAGGCGAGTTCCCTTCTCCATCTATGTTAAGACTGTAAAATGAGTTGCAAAAAGCATGCTGTTTTGCCATCTATAGGCAAGAATCACACCCATGGTCAAAGAAGGACCCTTTTCGCCTTGCTGGAGGGACACTTTTCCCCATGGGCAGCAAGAAACTCAAAGTGATTGTAACATAAAGCTACTTGCTATTTTGTTCCAAAAAAAGGCGCAGGTCCTTTATCCCTCTGTAAGGGGGTCACAACCAGACAAGCTCGCAACTTGACTACTGGACAAAACAACTAGCCACTCCTATAATGTTTAGTGAGCCACTGAACACTTATTCTCAAATTCTTTTTTTATTTGCACAGCAGATCGTACCAATCTAACTCTTAAACTAAGTTTTTTAATTGGTCATTTTTGCGCCACCTTTCTGCCTGCGCCATTGGCTGGGGCCAATCTCGCCACCCCCTCGGTACGCCCCTGGCATTATTAATAAAAATGGAGTAGCAATCATTAAAAGTATGCAAATTTATTATTTATTTTAAAAGTAATAACTGATAATAAATATAGCGCACGCCTTCTTTCTATACACTCAATCAATAATTCCATATCAATCCTAATAATCTCAGCCATTTTTAGAGCTAAATTATTTTAAGAATAGCGCACGCTTCTTTAAAACGCCGTTAAATAAAGCTTTGCGCCAGTTTCTGAGCTCGCTTTGTGACCTTCACCCCTTGAATGAACAGAGCAGAGCAACTGTGTAGTTGAATGTATGCGCTCTCCAGTAGAAACCCGTGTACTTTACGATAGTTGTGCGATTCTTTAATCAAAAGACGATCGCTGTGGTTTTACGACTGTTTAGTTGCGGAACTATAAAGTTGCATGTATGCGCACTCTAACTTGAGCCCATGGTCTTTTAACATGCAACTAAACTGTTGCCCGATTAATAATTGCATGTATGCGCATAGCCTAACGATCGTTCTTTTGACATTAGCTGAATAGACAGGAAGTCGACCAAATCATTTATTTCATATTTATCCGATTTCATGCTTTTATTATATTCTAAAACGAGATCGGGGGGAAGGCATTTTAACAGGAGGGGGCAAAGAAGGTTTTGATATGTTTTTTTCAAAACATTAAGAGATTCAAGAGACCGTATTTCTGTCTGTATATTATCAAACATTTTTCGGAATGATACAATTTCATCGGTGTTCTTTTATCGGCTGATACTCAGTAAATTATTCAAATGGGTATTAAGGAGAAAATCTGATCTTCCAAAGCGTTCTTTAAGCAATTTTATGGCGATTTCATAATTTTATGGTGTTAACGCAAATCCTTCTATAGTACTGAGGGCAGAACCACCTAGGTGGGCTTTTAAGTAATTAAATTTACTGACTTCACTTAATGAATCATTTTCATGTATGACTGATACAAAGGAGTTCCAAAATGAAAGCCATAAACTTGATTGGCCGTAGAATTTAGATATCGCAAGTTTTGGCAATTTAATGTTCGATGATTCTTTATAACAGGAACTTGGAACATTCAACGAATCATCATTTTTTGTTCGTTCGCGTATTTTTTTTTTGTCGCTCTGAATTTCCAAGTTATAATTTTTTGGGCGTATTCCGCTACTTCTTTTTCTAATTTGTCATCGGAAACGAATTCTTCTATTTGTGAATCTAGATTCCTTAATTCGTTTGACTCAACAGCAAGCTGTTCTAACATTTATTCTAATGCGTTTACATCTGTTTTCGTTAATTCTGTTTCGATAGCTTTACAAATTTTAGTAACAGATGTTCTCGTTACTCCCCGTTTCTTTTTTAACCTGCCACTTTTATCATCCATTTTTAAAATTGAACTGTTCGGAATTTATATTCAGTAAAATTCAATAATATATAAATTCAATAATAAATCAGTTCAAATTCTAATCTATATTTTTTCAGCTCTAAATTAAATAAACCACACCATTATGCCGACAGGGATGCCACTTAATGTTACGATACAAACATCTTTAAATTGTAGGTAAGTAAAATCGCTTACCATTGTTTGGTCGTATCTCATTTGCTTCATACTGGAGTGGCTTTAATCTGATCTGAAATATCTCAGTTATGTGTCAGGTATGAAGTCAGGGAGTAAATCTTTAAGAATAAAAATATTTAATAATGATTAAGTTTACATGATTAATTTTACATTTACAAAAGTTAGAAAAAAGGGATTACAAAAACGCGCGTAGCATAGTTGGCCGCCAAAAACGAGAGGAAGTAAACAAAAACCCTGGTGGAGGGGAAGGAAAGTTCTCTTCAGATAAAACTGGTTACAGTTAAGTTCAGTTTCAGACATTATCTGTAATTCTTAGGGTTTTATGTTGCAAATAAATCCATCTGTGTCTCAGAAGAAAAGCCATAAGTTGGAGATCTCAAAATAAGTTTTCATTTCATTGGTTCTTATGAGAAATTTTAATACCTTCGAAACCCACGAAAGTAAAAACTCTTTGTCATTCCTAGGACGGATGGTCAGTTCGGCATAGAAAGCGAAATATCCAAAAGTTCCAATACTCATCGAAAACGGTCTTGAACAAATAAAGTAGCAAATATGACAAAGTCTGATCCAAAAAAGAAATGTGCTTGCAAGCATATTTGCACATCAGAGTTTAACTTTCATAAGTAGCAATTTTAACATTTTACAGGACAGCCAAAAAAAGTTCCAGAGAGAAATGGATTGAAATGTGCAACTCATTTTTCTATAGCGGTTATTTTTTGTTCTTTTCGACCTACAGATAGGACATTTTGTCCATCAGAAATTGAAATAACATTAAAACATCATAACCAACGAAATTGGAATTAAGATAGTTAATCTCTTAAATAGAGATATGATCCATAAAAATAGTCATACTCCTGCTGAATTATCTTCGAAGAAATCATCAATTCACGACAACAAATCCAAAGGATGTCAACAAAATTACTATAAAAAGGAACTGGAAATCATTAAAAACAATAAAAAATGGCATAATCGGTGTACTTATTTTAATTCACCTTAGGAAATCCCATCCAAGTCATATTTTAAAATAAGGGTGTCAAATCCAAATGTTAGCACGGAATGTTGCAAAAAAAGTAAGATCTAAGTTTATGTGGGCATGAAAAAAAACCTTCGATATTTATAGAAACTCGGGTTTACTTCGAACTTTCAATATAAAAAAAGAACAAGGACAATGATTAACCCTATTAGCACGAGATAATTCACTGTGTCTCTATCGGTGTCTCCTAAATGTTGACAATATTGTGTAGATACTGTAGTAATATTGTTGACCATCTTGTGCTAATAGGGTAAGTTAATGTCTTATTTATAGAACTTGGCATCTCTTTTCTGCTACAGTATTTCCTACTTCAAGTGAATATTATGTCACAAGTGATTAATTTCAAAATGGAATCAAGGTGAATGTCAGTAATCGTCGATCTGACAGCAGACTTATTTCTATTCAAAAGTGAAATTAATTGCTCAAACCAATAAGTTTTTCCGAACATGAAAACAATTTCAAACGCCGATTGTTGAATGTAATAATTATGCAAAATTAGGAATTTTAAAAATTAATCTTTGATATTTTTATTGAAAATTCTGTTAAACACTGCTATTTCTGTCCGGCCGCAAAGATGTTCGCTGTGAACTGTGAGTTTTACACCTTTGTTATAAAACCTATTTGGAAACTGGAGAAGAAAGATATGAACATCATCATAGAACAACAAAAGTACAGCTGATATATTCTTGTCATGAACTAAAGTCCATATTTGATTCCGTTCTTGAATCGAAGTTGAATGGACATCAAATTTATAAGTTAAAGAAAAAAATGTGGATTTACGACTATTTGGAAGTTTCTTTTCCGATTTGGCCCAAAAGTACTGCATAACTCAACATTCCACCGGCCGTTGCGGTCAAAAACTGACGCTTCAGAGAAAATAATCCCAAACATGTCAATTCTACTTTAGAAGGAAATTCTGATGCCATTAATAGCAGTAAGCACTTCATTTCAGAGTCAAAAGAATTAGATTTAGATACAACAACTTAGATTGCATTTTTGACATTCATAGTTGCATCATGAACAGCAAATGCTTGGAAGCTCAAAAAATAAAATCCTGTCATCACCACTAAAAACTCGACGACATCACAAATCACCATCGATACCGAAATTATAGAAAAATTTTGATTCATCAAGACAGTCGTAAAATTCAAAATAAAGAAGATCATGGATACACAGAGTAGTAACAACAGTGAAGACAATGCTTGCTGAGAAAGGGATATGCACCTGCAGATGATCTTCGAGTAATTGACATAAGAAATGAAAAGCGATTCCAGGTCATGTTCTATTTGAGTTTTTATAACAAAAGATATAATAATTCGTTTCAGAAGTTCAAAAAGGTACCAGCAAAGAACGAGAGTTAATCCTGATTGCACACACTCTTGATTTGCGTTGAAATTATCTAGAAGGGCGGGCAGAGTTGGACCACAATTTCTCCATGCTCCAACCAAAGAAAAAAATTTCCATGAAGGGTTTCGTAACATTTCCAAAACCCGATGCACAAAGAACTTTTAGGCGCACAAAATCTATCCCTGGAAGGATGCAGCAAGCAAGTGTTCCAGCTAACAACTGAGACCGTAAATCAAGACGATTATTCGACTGTAAATGCGAATGCACCTTTTGGAGGTGCGTAATTAGATTGAATAGAGACCGGCAAGGAGAGTAAGACGTAAGGATATGCTAATGATGCTTCTGAAGAGCTCCGAAACGATCATTCCTAATGGTAAAATCTGAACATCATAGAAGTTGATTCTAAGATCCCATGCTATATAAAAAATTAAGCACAGAGTGACGAAACATTCTAAATTCTTTCTCAAGCGAGCTCTTGACTCATTTTCATTAAAATTGGCTGGTAGTACCAGTGTTACCAGATCGAAGGCTCTGGTAAGTAACATTCTCTCTTTGTAATGTATCTTTCTTTGCTGATTTTGAAATACATGATTTCTAGATGAATCTCTTCTACGAAATAAGCAGCTTTCTATTTGATTTAAGACTCGCATACTCACCAAATGTTCATATGTCTATATGTCTTGCACTGAATCTTTTAAAGATTGCAAATAAAACTCTAAATGTAACAGCCACAGAGATGATGATTACATTATATTCGTCAAGTTCAGTACAAATCTGTTGTTTCATAACAACAAAAAGTGAAAATTTCGAACAAAGTGCCTTTCCATTTCGCAGCATGTGATTTTTTTTATATTGCAAAGTTACCGTCGATAAATTAAAGAAGTTCCTTGGGGCATATTGATTAAATGTCTAGACTTTATTCAGTTATTGCTAATTAAAATATTGATGTTATGGCTAAAAGTACAAACTTTGCTGTTATGACGATTGCATCTATCTCAAAGATAAAAAACATAATAGTATAAGGGCAACTGTTATCCTCGCCGGCTGATAATTAAGTGCGAACAGTTAAGTCTTGCATTGAGTGTGTGTTCTTCGCTCTCGTTTAACGCAGTCCTTTGTGCTTTCTCCCAAGTGTCATGTCTCCGCGTTTGGTTTTTTAATCGTGCCTCTGGTAGGTGGTGCCATCTGGTGGGTTGCTGAACAGCTAACAGTTATGTTGTGTTGCATTACAAGTCTCTTTTTGCCAGCTCCTCCAAGGCCTTCGTCGCTGCACTTCTTCGGAACTTGAGAATCGTTGTCTCTTAAGCGAATTCTTCATCCGAGGAATAAGTCAGAATCGAGATCAGGGGAATAAGCTGGCTGTAAATGCATCTGAATATGATATTTTGACACCTTTAAGGACCTGTGGGGCTGCTCCTTATCGTGATGGAGTACCATGACTTGGCCTTTCCCGTGACGGGAAGTTTTGGGCGCCAGTAAGTACGTGCTACGCGCATTCGATGTGAGTATTTGAACTGGATGCAACTTGTGCAGACTAGTCCGCCACATGATACTCGTGGCTGTTCGGCAGGAAATGACATAATTCGTTTATATATAGAAAATATTTAAAACGTTCTAGAACTTTTAGAGCATATTACTACCAGGGTAAAAACAAACACGTTACATTGGTGTACGAGAGAATCGAGAGGAGAATACTCCCGATGGTTTATTTTGATCAAGAATATTATTGTTATTTAAACGAAGCTTCGCTAATGCAATCAAATTTGCTTTTCAGAACGGCTTTGACATCTCCAGAATTTTATAAGAAGTTGAAAAATTCAACAGTAAAACACATAGACAGAACTTTAAAAGAAGACAGGTTTGCATCTCTGGATAAAATTGGAAATTTTATGACTTCCATCGCAGGTCCTGAAGTTAGCATTGTGGTGGATGATTTGGAAGCAGCTGTCAGTCTGGTGCATCCAAGTTTTACGTATAGGCCCAGAAGAAATATTTTTACAAGTTCATACTTCTTCATTTACGAAATTATGCCAAGGAGCTGCCAGCTTTTGATGGCTAAATTCATCGTGTTCATTATTTATTCCTATTATTAAAAAATGCTACAAACATAGATGTAAATATTTAAGCAGTTTTCTAAATGTTTGTCAGTATTTATAAAATAAATGTATTTAAATAAAAAGATTGTATATTGTGTCTAAATCTTATGGGAATTGTTTAAAGAAAACCTGAGTAAATGTATATCTAAAGGCGGTAATTCATCTGTACTCCAATCCATCCATTTGTCCCAACACCTGTTTTTCTCCACCCATTCAAGTCAAAAAATCAGGCACGCCATTCATCTGAAGCGCCGAAATGCTCTGGCAGTAGAGGAGAGCAACCTTCCCTCCCCCTCTACAGCTGCTCTCCGATCCCCCTTATTTCCCCCACTCAGCGTATTTCCGATAAAGGTAGCCTCGCCGCGAGATTCCAATCTAGTAAACGTTTGATCTGCCGCTACCCTCGCATCAGGATCCCACATAAAGAATCGGCGCAAGAAGGCCTGGAATTTGGTTTGGTTGGAAATCCAGGTTTTCCCAGCTGCTATGCAATTTTCCATAAGTTTTGGACCTTGACGATTGTTTTTTCCTTCCCGTGTTCCAAAATGGAAATTTTGGAAGAGATATGAATGGCCTACTTAACTTCGAAGGAAACCTGCTTCGAGAAAAAAAAAATAAAAAAAGAAGACTGTTGTCTTTATATCACGTTGCCTCCCATTGTTTGCATTTATCAAATAGCATTGATTGATAAATTTTTGGCTTTTCAGACATATACGTATCATGCATTTCTGGAATATGGGAAATGTTCTCTAATTTATGAGGCTAAAATAGAAAAGTATGTTTTTCGTCTGTACATTACGTCCTATTGGTGTGAATTCACGTGACGTAAAAGTCTTTTGACATGGTAAGCTACGCATATCATTTGAAGTTGCATCCGCATTTGATGTGGAGACCGGTCTGCCATTAACTTCGTCCTCCGCCGTGTTTATTTATGTTATTGGGTTCGGTCTCTAAGTGCGCAAACTCTAAATATGCAAACTAACAGAAAATTGATTTCTGTTTGATACTACTGCAAAAGCAATCTTTAATTCATCAGAAAATGATTTAAAATTAAGCAAAATTCATTATATATGAACTTAAAATTCAGAAGTAATGAAAAATAATACCACATAAATTTCATTGTCCTAATTAGAAAATATGATCAGAATAAACTATATCAATAGTGTTCTTTAAAGCTGTCACGCGACAGTAGCGAAATAAACAAACGAGCGTTGCGAGCAGATATCCCTAGATGCACAGAACTGTCAAAATTTCGATTGGCGTGGGTCATTTTTTTCTTGTCACGTGACTGTGAATTGACCCTATTACCTCTCAACCTCTTAAATAGAGGACACCTCTTATTTTGGAAATTTTTTTATTTCAATTTAAATAACAACCGTGATAGGGAGAAGATTGACAAAAACATATATAAAAACATATATGTTTGTACTAGTATTCCTTAAACATCGATAGTTCAACTATCGATAGTTCCGCAAACCCGATACTATCGACTTGGCTTCGATAGTATTGATAGTCTATCGTTGTTTAAGGAACGCTGGGTTGTACAATTCTTCTGTAAAAGGAATGCTCTCATTGACTGCGACTTAAAAAATAATTGTGGTAGAGAAATGAGGTTTATCTTTATATTTCGATTTATTGCAACAAAATTCTATTTTATTCTTATCTTAAAAATTATAAAGATGCTTTTTGTGAATTTAACTGTAAGTTCTATTTGCAGGAAATCATTTTATCGTCAAACAGCAGGAAAATGTCGCGCGTAATTCTAAAAACTAAATAAAAATGTTCTTTTCATCAAGGTTTTTATTCTCTTCCTTCTTCTATTTGACTGATAGGAATGTAAATTATATAAATCGTTTTTGTTCCTTTGTAACAACTAGTTTTTAAGTTTCGTACAAATAGTTATATAAATAGCACGTTAATAAGTTTCGTTCACACCAAATATTTTTTAAAAAATCAGTGTTTCTTAAAGAATACAAATAATACTTTTTTTAGAAATTAATACCTGTTTTCAGGGCCTGATTTCCCAGGTCCAGGGGCCTGCGTCCAGGGCCAAGCTAAGCCATGGCTACGCACGCAGCCTTTGGGGAACATATATACAGAATAAACAGCAACCAAATACTTAAAAAAATTTCATTATTATTTTGAAAATTCCGTCTAATATTTTCTTTCAAATATTATATTCGTTAAATTCAATATATTGAGTGACACCTTACAGTCTCTTTCCCTTGCACTTCTTTACATTGAAATAGATTTAATAAATAAAATCTGTCCACTTCAGTGACCCATCAAGCAAATTTACAAACAGAAGCTTGAAGGAAGATGTTCTAGTTGTTATTTCAGACAATTTCAAGGAATTTGAAAAAGTATTTTTGTAGGAGTTAATGTTATGTTATTACATAAGTAATGTAATTTTGAATTTGTCAAAGCTCACAGTACGTGTCAAAAGTTTAAGTACAACAATAATTTTTAAAAAAAACTTCAAATATTCACTCTATTTTAAATTAGTGTTAATGTATCTAAAAAAACTGAAAAATTGAAATTATTTTTGATACTACCATATTTTTAACTTTATTTTCAACCGTCGAATTTAGCAAAAATGCAAAAATAGGTGTGTCAAAAGTTTAAGCACAAGAGACATTTATCTTTTCACAATCGGGAAAAAATGAAATGTTAATACTTGATTTTTGCTCCTTTAGACGGTTACTTGATCGTGCTCCTTTAAGTGAAATACACTGTTTTCCACCGATAACACTTATGTTCTGGCTTTAGTTCAAATCAAGCATCCTCAACTGAAGAATACAGATTAGGATTATGATAAACTGAACGTGTGAGGATACTTCACGCGTTTTCTATGGGGTGAAAATCAGGACTAGGGCTGGCAGTTCAAAACCGATACCATGTAGGATCTAAGCCATTGTGACGTTGATTTGGAGGCATGAATTGAAGCTTTGTTTTGTTCAAAAGTCCAATCTGTTCCATCTAAAATTTCCTTAAAAGGAGAAAATGATTGGCATGTGTCTTTTGGTAGTTTTCAGATTTTTGCCGACCACTGAGAAGGGCTAGGTATATCTTCCCATTGAAACAAATAGCTCCCCATACCATCAGAGATCCACCACCACGTTGTTTGCTAAAGATGCTCCTTGGTTCTTTTCAAAGACCAGGCCAATAGCATGCAAATCCATTACTACTGCCCAACTTCGAAGTTTTTAATCGATTAATAAGACATTAAGCCATATATAACCAAATAATATGTGCTAGTGGATCCATTCTAATCGAGCTCATTTATTGGTTCCAAGCAAGGTAATCGAGCTCATTTATGGTGTTGTTTCAAGCAAGGTAATCTACCCTTTTACGGTTTTTCATGTATCTGAATTCTAAAATTCTTCGATGAATAGTTTTTTACAATATTTGTCCTCTAATTGTATTTTTAATTCTTCAAATACAATAATTCCCAGTTGAGTCAAGTTTCTCATGTGCGGATCGTAGCAAGAGCAGGTCACTTGTGACTTTCAAGAACGAGAGTTTTGTTTGAAGTTTTTACCACGAACAAATATTTGATAAATTCTACTTTCCGACTTCTTTAAAGCAGCTGCAAATTCAGAGAAATGGACTTTTGTTTTGCTCCCAGACACCAGATATTTGATTCTTCCACGTATTATAATTCTTCAGACCTAGCCATTTTGAGCTAATGTCAAACCAAGAGTCAGGTTGTTATTATAAAGTGAGCTATCATATACGTTCGCAACTGCTGGTGTGATTTCATTAATTTGCATAAAAGCAGTTTTGTGCTTAAACTTTTGACACAGCAATTTTGGTTCTATTCTTAAAACTTCTGATCTATAATATAATCATGATCCGAAGCAGCACCGGGGGAATAGAAGGGCTGGTTCATACCTTTGAAGTTTTAGAATTGCCGAAAAGAGAGGAGGAAACCAATTTTGACGTCATTACGCTGACAGAAAGCTTGTGGTGTCCGAGAGCGTCCACTGCCGTTTCTTTAATTCTAAGTTATTTTTTCCTGTGTTGTTCTGTGTTACTTGTTATTTTGCTGAAATGTTAAGAAAATCTTTCATCTCTTGTATATGTCTACTTGTGCTGTCGCTACAATCTCAGATTATTACAGGAAACCGAAAGACAAAAGTGTAATATATCATAAGTTTTCAGTATGTCCGAATTTGTATAAAATTTGGATCTCGAAATGTAAAAGGTAAGATCATATAAATGTAAAATACATTAGGATATGCATTGAAAACTTTAGGCGAAGCGATTACATGGATGGCATAACCCTGCTTGATTTAAACCAGAAGAAAATTTTAAAACCTGATGCAGTTCCGAGTGTCAACTTGCTATTGCAAGATAATGGGGAAGATGTTTCAAGTAGAAGTGAGAGGAAAGGGAAAAGAAGTATTTTGCAGGAAACAAAAATCAGATTAAAATGTCTGAGTCTAATGTAAGAATAAATGTAAATCTAAAAACGCATGTGTCACGACAGCTATGGAGCCATTTACTACATCAAAAACTGAAAAAAGTTGCTCATCTTGCTTTGAAACTCAAAAAGAAAATGCATTACTTCTGGGAAGAATTAGATTTCTTGATAATCAACTTGAAAAGGCAAAAAAGGAGACGGAGAAAAATCAGAGAAAAAAAATAAAAGAAATGAAAACGAAAGAGCAAATTAGCCGTATTTTAGCCGAAAATAAAAGGTTAAAATGTATCGAAAATAGAAAAAAAATTTTTAAAAAATATCTTAACATCAACAGAGATAAATGCGGTAATAGAAAATAAAAGCAAAATCAAGTGAACAGCAGAAGATATTTCGAGACATTTAATTATTCGATCTACTTCCAGGCGGTCTTATTTATACTGGCGAAATGAGATAGGGATACGATTTCTCAATGCTAGCACATTAAAGGGATGTTGTTCAAAATTTTCTTGAAGGCCTGGTATGATTTTGATGTTTTGCTAGTTATGAAAAAATACTAAATGTATATAATAGGATGATCCTTATTATGATGGCGAAAAATTTATTTAACAATTTTTAAGAGCACACCCCTAATTTTTTTTCTTTTACCAAAATGTGTAAGTATACGCGAAATAGTTTTTCAATATATAAAGGTTGCATTTATATTGGAAAGTTGCCGCATAGAACTTGATTAATCTGATCATGCTTGAAAGTGCATGAAAAGCTCTCCATAACTCAACTTGAGTATCACGAAATGACGGGAAATTATCTCTACGATTATTCGGCTACACTATTCTACAATTATTTGGTTTTTTGGAAGAATTAAGCAAGGATAGACAAGATGAGGTCGAACCTGATGCATTATATCTCTTATATCGTAATAAGGAAGTGACCAAAGACAGCGAAACCAAGAATTCAATTCTGAGACTGACTTGGAGGACAATCTATTTCAGGACGAATTATAAAGACTGAAACTCAAACACAAACGTTTCTATCATCCATCCGTCATACCATAAAAAATAAAGTTGTGTATAATTAAATAAGCGTAGAGTTGGGGAAAACGGGATGTCGCATGAAGTGCGCAAATCTGATCCGAGTTATCTAAAAAGGAAATCTATCCTCAAAGGGATAAATAAAGAAGTAGGAAAAAAAATTGCTAAACATTAAGCATTTAAAATTATATATTTTTTACGCATATAAAGAAATTGTACTATGTTACTATAATAATTTATAGTTTTAATAATACAATTTTTGATAATATATTAACCACTTAACTGAATAGTTTTCTTTGCTATCTAATAAAATGACCCCTCCTGTTTTCGAAAGGGGCTGTTGTTTTCATTCATCTAAGAAGGCATAGGATACTTAAGATATTTATGGATCCTACATATTTTTTGTGTCAAATTATGAAGCTAATTAATGATTCAATTTTAGTTTATAAGACTAAAGTTTCGATAATTCGATACACGAGTATTCTCGGGCTGTTAAGTTAAGCGGTTAAAAACTAAAATATATAAAATTTCGATAATATATTGAAATAAATTTTCGCCTTTAAGAAGAGCCTTCTTGACAAGTCCGGGTACTACTTTCTGTGGTATTGAAAAGTAAATTGCTTTTGCTCTTTATCCACGGTTAATAGTCGATTAAAAGCTTGCATAATTTTTACCACTCTTTCGGCTCTACCATTGACTCCTCGGAATGTTTCTTCTGACTTTAAATAAGAATCGTCCCTATCCCAAAGATCTGACTGAGATTCAGAAATCCAATTTCTCCAAGTCCAAATTCTTTAATAAATATAAACTTTTCTGACGAATGAAGTCTACTAATGCTTTTTCTGAAGAAAAACTACAATCAACTAAATTTTTGATGTCATATTTAATTCTGAATGAGACGTAAATATTCGTTAGAAAATCTTGTTAAAAGTTAGAAAAATGAAAAAATTGACTATCTTTATAATTCAACGAGCTCCCTTTAATCATGCTGCAATTTTTCATTTTTTAAGTGCATTAGAAAGATATTTTACATCACTCAGTATTTCGTTCTCACCATATTTCAGTCAAGCATTTATTCCAAATTATTCCATTTTTCTCTGATTTTTTTAAAGAAAACAGTATCTGAACTATTAGTCACTTGAGGTAACCTCATGATCGAAAACACTTCGCTGCACTTTTTCGTACATCTGATGCCGAGATGGAAAATATGACATATCTCGATCTGCATACTACCTTAGAAATATAATCGCATTGTTGATACGACCAGTGTTGGAACTCATTTTGTCAGAACAGAGAATTTGAGCCTTTTCTTCTAATCTCCAATCTTTTAGAATACTCTAGACAACCATAGTTTGCTCCTTCCTTCAAGAATTTTCTAATTTTGGCACCAGACAATTTTTTTTATCTCTATATGTAACAATGGTAGGTAGCCTTTCACATTTTAAATCTCGTTCAATTAACACATGAATCAATTTACCATCCCAAGGATAGATTCTTTTCCTTTAAATTATTCTTTAATCTTATTAGCCTTCTTCTTATGAAAATGTTCCAGATATCTTTCTATCGTGTTTCGATTTCCAGTTCATCTATGTTATGCTTTAAAGACTCCTCTACTATTTCGAGAGCAAATGCGACATTTTACTGACTAATGTGTCATCGGTCGAATACAGCCATTAATTTTAGAGTCAAAAATAAGTTGTTAATAAGTGGATGGATTCCCATGTTGATCAGTAATATCCTGGATGCCTGAAGATTCTTCTGATAAATCCATGCAATTGTCAGCGATTTCCGAACCACAATGAACCTTAGTCCTTGTGTTTTCTTGTTCTCTGACTCACAATTATGCCCTATCTTCACGTTTCACAAGCTTCATATCGATTCCCATAAAGGCATCCTTCCCGCGGTGGCTCTCTTTGACTCAATAAAAATGTTCTGTATTCAATTTTTATAATTTTCAAAGTTTTAACGTCAGCAGTGTCAAATAAATTATTTGAATCTGATGCAAACTTACGATCTTCTTCTCTCTGCGTTTCTGTCCTCCATTTTTGAAGATTGCGCCAATAAGAGTACATTTTCAGATTTTTTTTTACAAGATGAAGTGTTGCTCTTTTAGTAAACCTTACCTTGTCCCAAAAAATCAGACTTTTGCGCACTACCAAATTGTTACTTTCACTTAGGGACAGTTTATTCTCATGTAAATAATAAAATAACACCGATAGTACAAGCGGGTTGGATGGAAGTTTGTTTCCGTTAATTTGGTGACCCTCGCTACCGATTGAATAGATATTTCGATCATCGCTTCTCAAATTAGAAGCCATAATTGCACTGACATTTGTCTCGGACAGCGTCTAGAGTAGATTGAGGGCGAGTCCCTGGCAGAGGATGGTGCTCACTCCTACCGCGATGTGGCGCGTGTTCCCAACCTTTGATTTGAGCAAATGATGTCTCTAATTGTTTCTTGGAATAAAAAAAACTGCAGGGTGTGTGAATTGAAATTAAAACTTCAAAAAATGAGGGCCATCCTAATATATAACCGCATACTATTTATTACATATTTTAAGTATAGTTATAAAATGAATACGTAAAAATATATGTCGCATTATTTTGATATCAATTTTTTCTCTCAAATAAATAAAAAATTATAGTTGTAAACAAATAATTTATTTTATTCAAAAGAAAAAATTTAATAGTTCGAGCCAGTCAGCTTTTCAGTGTTTGGATAGTATATTCCGACTGAAGCTGATTTTCACCTTTTTTTCTTTTCCCGTATATATTTTGTGTCAAAAACTCTCAAATAATTTATTGAAATGGTCGTGTATCTGATTGATGTCACTCCAAATACTGGAATTCAAATTTAAATATTAAGTAAAGAAAGAAATATCATTAGCATCAAAACTTTAAATAAACTTAATATTTAAATAAAATTTAAATATTAAGTAAAGAAAGAAATAACATTAGCATCAAAACCCTTGTAGTAAAGGGAATTTTGTACTTTCGAGAGCGAAGTGTCAGCATGGTGACGTCACAAAATTCCCCCCACTGGTTCTTCACTGAAGCCTCTATGAACCAGCGCTTATATTCCTCTGGCCCTGGGTTCTGAGTCCTTACGTGTTTTGAAAAGGGAAGTGAATTTCCCTTATCTTTGAAACCGCGTTCCCGTATTTTAAGTTCTCTCTATTCCACTGGTCTTTCCGATATTTTCATCCTTTTACGTTCTTAATTTTTGAATGGAATATTTAAGAGGAAAGTTATCACAGATTTAGTGATTAGTTTTGATTTGAGTGTTGGTAAGCAATATGGATAGAGAAGATCCCACTGCAAGGAAACGGAGGTTAGAAGAGATAGGTTTGCACGATGAAGGGCGAGACAAAGCCAAGAGACATTAAACAGGAGGCATAGATAATTAATGCCATCGTAGAAGAAGAGAAGGAGAAACTCTAGAAGAAAGGCAAAAACGCCTTGCATTTTTTCAGAATACCGTGAACGTATGCATTTAGTGACACTTGATTCATCAGTTCTGTTTTTAATACTTTTTTTTTTATTTCTAAAGAACTCTAGCAGTCTACACGAGATTTTTTTCAATAACTTTCGTTAGTAAATCTGTGACAAGCTTGTTGGCAAGCTAAAAGCCCGTCTTAGACGGGCACAAATTTTCTCGTTAAAAATAAAATTTTAGAGTTAATAATGTATAATATGATTTTAAAATTGCACTTTTATATACATATAAACTGCATGTTGAAATAAAGTGGATATTGAAAGTTTTATTTTAAAATTATTGTTGGGCTTAAATTTTGTCACGCACTGTACGAATGTAATAAAAGCAACACAATAAGAATACCTAACAGTAAATATTTTGAGTTAATATTACGTAATTATGGGTGTAATACCCACTAGTGAAGACATATTTATTATTTTGAAGTGAATGTCAATGAATTAATGAAAAGTTTTCAAAATATTATCATATACAAAATATATTGTTTGTTCCATTGCATTGGTGCTTAGACAGTAACAAAGCAGTTCATATAATTGAATCAGAAGGGTATACCACCGCATGGTATCACATGCACCTTTACTGAATAAAATTTCTTATGTAAATCATATCTGCCTTTCAATCAAATCTGCGCTAGCATTTATTATTTTTATGTGCCGAGAATCAGTTCATGCCCTTTATTTCTAAAAATATTAATATATTAATGAATTTTATAATAAGGGAAAAAATGTTTTTGGTAAAAACTTCCCTAACAGACGGATAATTTTTGCATTTTAACAGTTGTTGAAAAATCTTTTAATGCTACGAAACACTATCTCGAGGTCACATCGTTTTGAGATCCACTGACAAAGAAATGACGTAGTCTGGAAAAATCTCTAAATGAGAGTTTAATCAAGCCTTAAAATTTGCTGAATTTCCTTGTTCATATCAAGAAGTAAATCACTGAGTTTGAAAAAATATCCTTTTTTCTTTTGACCACCAGAGTTGGAACACTCAGTCGCGGAAAATGACTCAAATTCCGATTGTAGTGGGAGAATCGGTCAAGAGGATTATTTATTTCTCATCAGTCGCTTTATTCATTTTAACTGGTGTTCTAATCACAATGATTGCTGACTTAATCAAAAAAATATTTTTTAAAAGTGAAATCATACCTCATGGAAAAGCTGTCTTTATTACAGGTAAATTGATTGATTTTTTTTTTGTAGAAAATGTGTGATTTTGTGAAGCTCACTTGCAAAAAATGTTTTAGATCCCTCTTGCAGTGGGAGAATTGTTCCAGGAGGATTATCTAATATCTCACTAATCGCTTTATTTGTTTTAATAGCTTTTCTGATAACAATATTTACTGATCTAATAAAAACATACATTTTTTTTTTCAAAAATGAAGTCATACATCAAGGAAACGCTGTCTTTATTACATGTAAATTAATTACTAATCTTTTATTTTTTATTGTGATTGTTTACAGTCTTGGCCAACAAAAAGGCACCACTTACAGTTTTTATGAATATGACATTATCGACAGGCACAATTGATTCCATCATCATATTGTATACTGATTTGTTTTGTTTATTTTTTATTGGCCCAATAGCTATTTTTTCATCATATTGTGCCAGACTTATAATCAAATATGCATTTACCCGAAATACAATTGCGCCGAATGGTTAGAAGCAGATAAAAGACATGACGACCAAGGAAAAACAGTTTGATTAGAGTCTAAAAATATCACTTTCGGCATGCTGGAAGGCAAAGGTAGATTCCTTTACGTTGCTGTTACAAAAGTATTTAAATATTACATGTTGATCAATACAGAGATAGCCAATGACTTTATTGTTTCCACTCATTGCAATATTTACGTCGTGATTCTGTTTTCATGACGTTTAATTTTTTACTATATCAAGGTTTTATCATTCTACTCAAAAGGTTATGCTAGATTTATTGGTCAGTACACTGCTCCAAATTTTTTTAATACCCCAACACATAATCATTTAACAGGTAGGAGTCATAAAAAAATAAACATCCCAGCAGTTCAAATATCCCCTAGATAACATTAAACCAGCCTATCTGAAACAACAACAGGAAATTGACACTTGGCACGAATGAAGAAAGACTCTAGATTTAAAAATTAATTTATTTAATCTAGGTTAACATATAAATGTGCGAAAATTAATTTGTCATATGCTAAAATCGCATGATATTAAACATTTAAACACAACTAGAATAGGCTCATTTAGAGAATTCCCTGGTTACAGAGATAATGGTCACTAACTTTTTAACACATAACAGAATAAAAATTATTAAACATTGTGAGTGACAAAGTAAATATGTTTGTTTAAAGCTTAGGATATGAATGCAGCCATTTTGTACAGAGAATTTAAATCTCCATCGACAGTTAAAAGCAAAAACTTAGGCAGAAAACACCAAAACAATTTTAAAGTTAATGAGATATTTTTTGATATCAGTACAGAAAAAGGAACTCTTATTTAAATGTCCATCTTTTTTTGAAAATTTTATATTAAATTTATTAAATTAACTCTTGGTGCCGCCATGTTTAATTAAATATCAAATCTGCCAAATTGAATATTAAAATTAACTGTTTGATTAATTAAATTTAACTACTTAATCAATTAAAATTAAATATTTAATTAATTGTGACGAAATCTTGACTAAAACCTTCTTTATGGCTCATAGTATTTATCAGCAATAGTTGCAAGCATAGACAGCAAGTCATTGTGGCTATGTATGTATGTTCCACATCTCCTCCTAAACCACTGGACTGATTTCAGCCAAATTTTGCACGCTTTTTATTTAAGACAAGAGAAATGTTACTCTAAACTTTTCAAAGGCCAAAAGTTAGTTAAAATTTCAGTTCAATAAAAATTAAGGCGTTTTTCAGTTATATCTTTGGAAAATATAATATCACGAAACTATTTTTAGACCATATTAAATTTAAAAGAATTAGCTTTTCAGTGACAAAAATTTCATTTCCATACAATTTATTTCTCTCATTTTAATATTTTTTCAAAATTAAATTTATACAGAATCCATAATATTTTTTATTGTTGAAGAACAAGAATAATACTAAGAACGGTTGCCAAATTGCATTAACAAAATTCTGGACGCATGCTAAAAGAAAATTTTAAAAGTAGACGATTAACAATTTATATCAGGACCAACTATTGATTTGATTTATATTCATGCTTTAAATTAATGAATAATTAACTATTTAACTTACTTGTTTCAAAATATTCATTAAGACCTTTTTTTTTCACTTTAGTAATTGTTAGCAAAATTTGAAGTACCTATATAAAAGATAATAATTTATGGACAAAATTAGCTATCGGTTAGTGTTAAAAATTGTCTGGTTCAATTGATGTTCTCATTTTAATTAAAAACGTTTCAGAGTAGAAAAAGAATTTGTGTATTATAATTTTTATACAATAGTAGTTTTAACATTAAAAATATTAGGCATGAAAGCATTTTAATCCGGAGCAAAGTCGGTTATATCAGCTTGTTTACGTTTAAAAAGTGGAAGCGAATGTGGCTGATGGGAACCTGTGAAAAAGGTGTCACATGCATATATTAAAACGCACTCTCAGTTGGACGGGGGGGTGGGCGTAAAAATCACTTTTCAGCTCATAACATCTAAGTAATTCTTGCAGTAAAAAAACTTTCAAACTTTCAATATAAAAGAAGATTGTTATGATAAGGTGATAATTTCCCTAATAAAATTTGTTTTTCTATCTTCAATCATATCGGATTGGGGAATTGAACATCGCTTTTCAGTTCATATCTTCTAAGCAATTCTAGCTGTAAAAAAACTTTCAGTATAAAAGTTGTTCTTTATGATAATTTGATAATTCGCCTAATTGAATTTTTTTTCTATCTTTAAACGTAACAGAGCTATGGGGAAATGATAAATTGGGGGAGGGGATTGAAAATGGCTTTTTAGCTCATAACTTCGCAAATATATCTATAAAAAAGATTCGGTACAAAAGTTGTTTGTTATGATACAGCAATAATTCGTTCCAGTTTGAATTTTCTTTCTATCTTCAATCGTAAATGAATTACGGGGAAATGAAATTTTCAACTCCCATCATTTCCACCCTCTTTGAGCTGGATAGTAGGTTGGGTCGTTTTAATTTTTTTGTACTTTTTCAAGAGGCACAGCGATAAAAAGGTGCCAAATGCTCTCAAATTAATACATGTGAAAAATTATTACATTATGATAAGTCTAACTGCCTCGGGATTGACGTTAAAGTTTCGAGTTTTTTCGTTTTTTAGAGATAAGTTCCAATCAGTGTTCCAAGCAATAAACGTTACTTTCTTCGTACACTGAAGATATTGCGACATGATTGGAAGTTTGAGGGTTGTAAAGTGGAGGAAGGTTCGAGCAAACACCATATACATGAGGTGTTGTGTTGCACGCATTCGCGCAATTTTTATCATGAGTAGATAGAAAAAGGGGGTTCAGCCACATCGAGGGATTGAGGTGGCTCCTGTGGCTCTGCCCTCCCCTCCCCCTCCCTTCCCTCCCTATCACTTCTCAGATAAGGA
>BGPR01000888.1:185588-222355 GCA_013235015.1 Araneus ventricosus
TCGTGCTTCGTTCAGTTACGTATTGCTGCGTTGATTATAAATTATTTTATGTTAAAGTATATAACCCTATCACAATTAAAGGTGAATCAAGACATTCAAAATTTGGGATGTGCTGCTAACAAAACCAACATAATTTCAGAGCCTTCTCAGAGGGTATTAAAATGATTGCTGCCCTAGTAGTCCTGTTGAGATTTCTGCCATTATTTATTGGTCAAAATGTCTCCAGATTTGAACCTGCATGTGTCTTCTCTTAACATTAAAAAGAAATAGTAGATATTGTTCTTGCACAAAATCAATTTATCTTGTGTGTCTCATTTGTCACACTGATCTCAAAATCATCACAATCTTTTTAAGATATTTCCTTCTGTTAAATTTATCACCTAAATTTCATTTTCTTTTATTATCCAATCGACTTATTCTTGCATTTGGCCCACTAACTTGTTCCTGGTCAATGTGCTTGAGGACGAAGTATTTATATTTTAAACATGTTCAACGCATTAAAATAATTCCAAATTTCCATACTCATTGGCCTAAAGAAACATCACAGCTACAGTTTATAATTTGGATCTTTTACGACCTATAGGGAAAAAGAATTCGGATAAGGGAAATCGTAGATAAAAATTATTCAAAGAGATACACGTTACTTTCAGACTGTGAGGAATTTTATTCATTAAAAAAAAAGTAGAATTAAATGGCTCTGATTTATAAATCAGAATGCTTCTTGTCTTGATTTCATATGAAACCAGTTTTGAGAAAATCATAATAATTTAAAGGTACTTGTACAAAATTTGCTTTATTCACATTTAGAGCAACTCTTTCCTAGATTTTCAAGTTAGAAGAGTTCAAAGATATTAAAATTTTGAAATTTCAGATTTTATTGATGTTATCCTCTAGTAAGATATAATTATCAGTGGTTATTCAAAAAGTAGTTTATTTAACTCACAAGAATAAAATGTGAAAAATTTTCAAAGTACAAACCTCAAAAACTATAAACTTTCTCTGTTCCTTACGAATAAAGAATGTTGACGGCATTTTATTTTCAAGTGTTGCATTACCATTTGATGTATTTTACTTCATTTTGTTTAGTAGCAACTTATTTTTTACTTATAATATTGTACATTTACATTATGATATTCTATGTTTCATATAACTGAATCTGCACATTACGTATATTGATTTCTTAATTTTATTCTCTGTGAAGGATAGAGACAACCATACTTTCCCATGGAGAAAATTCATTTAAAAGCAAACTTTTTTTTGCATGCATGTAGGCTGATTGTTTTCTGAAATTTTGATAAATATGTTGTTGAATTGTCATAAAATATATTATAATATATGTAATCTTTAATGAAATGTTTCAAAAGCTGTGCATTTTTAATATTAATATGCTGTATATAAAATAATTTGCTTGTGTATAAACTCATTTTATGTATTTTTTAAATGTAGAGTACATAGAACTTCTAATCACTGTAAAAATAAATTTTTGAAGTGAAATAGCTTTTCATTCATGTAGTTAGTTTATTCAAATGATGTTTATTACTATAGAGATCAGTATGAAAAATCTAAAGATTGAAAGTTTGAAATTAAAAGCATTTTATCAGTACATTCAGAAATACTAATAAACCATCTTGTTCCTCTGCTATTTAAATGTCCATGATAAGAAACAAATGTTAATAATTATTTGGAAATATATCTAGCGTTACAATTGTGTCTGTAGAGGAAGGGACATTTTAAAATAAATAGAACTGTACATTTCAAATGATGTGCAAGAATTTTTTATTTACAAACCATATTTGGCAATTTATATTAATCTGATTTTATTCGATTGTTTTGTTTAAATATATTATCGTAAAAAAAATATGTGCATTGTTTTAGTCAGACTAGAATGCGTACATTTATAATACTATAATATACAAGTACTTTGTAATATAATATACACCTAAGTTGTCACTCTGCCTTGTGGTCTTACATTTCCGTTTGTTCTTATTTATAAGGAAAATGTCTAAAAAAGCACAAGAAAAATTGATACTCAAAGAAATCAGAAAGAGTAATATAAATTTTGAACAATTCATTTGTGAATTTATTTTCAGGTTTGTATAGAAAAGCTTGCAATTTAGAGAATTATGTGTTTCAATGAAAAAGACATGTCCATTTGGAAAAGACAGAAAAAGTCTTGTTTATGCTATTAAATTAAATGTTTGATTTTCCTTTTTAAAGTTTCCCTAATTATTAATCTGAAAAGTTGAATTAAATTTGCAATTTAAATGTTTTAATAAACTAATATTTAAAAACAAGTACTGCATAAATGAAAAAAAAAAATTCACAGATAGTAGGAGTATCTCCAGTTTGACTTCACATGTATCGTACTTAATGTATTGGAAAATATCCTGATTGTTAAAGGATTTATGGGAAACCATTATATGCATGGATCCTCATATCTTTACAGAAAAATGAATTTTTTCTGAAATTGGAACAGATAATGCAATCTTTGGGTTTTTAATATTTGAAAAAAAATTCAGTTGAATATTCTAAAAATTTTCTACATAAGTAAATTAAATTGTCAGAGGTACATTGAAATTTCCAGATACTTCAGTGGTTTTTATGCTTCACTCAAATTTTCAAATTAAGCTATTAAAGTTATATGTTTATTTTATTTCAATTTCAGCATAAATACTTCAAATTTTATTGGAGAAAAATGTAAGGATGATGATAACATTTTAAATTTATTATTGAATCGAAATGATTTATTTTTATGAAATCATTAATAGAATTACATTTTGTCAATCCATTGCGTGATATGGTACATACATATATATATCCATTCCATGGTTCAACGTATTGCATTCATGGTTCAATGTATTCCATCCCATGGTTCAATCAAAGCACAGTTGATGAGTCCAGTTCTCACCATGCTATGGTGACAACCTATCACTGCACCATATTTGCAGTGAAACGTTGAACTACTACTATTGTTACCAATTCTAAATTTAATAGTATTATACACTGTTCAATAAATTGAAGTTAGTTGAAATCGTCTTTTGTTTTCTTAAATACTTAAAATAAATTCACTGCATATTATGTTATATTAATAGGGAATTAAATTCAAGAAATGATAAATTTTAGTAATTATAACATCACTTAATAAATTTAACAATTTGTAAAATGAGTCAGTTTTTGATTTATTTTTCATTTCTTTTCACTCTGCCTAAGCATTGTATATTTAAACATTCTGCTTTTTTTCTAAAATCGTAGTGATGTTGAGGAATTGAGTAAAATTTTACCAGTTAAAAAAGCAAAAATAAATATAAATATTAATGCGATTCATTATAAATGGACATACTGTATTCAAATTTTTTACTCAGATAATTTGTAATAGAACCAGAGTTATTCTGGTAATTTATCAAATTAAATGGTCTAAATTACCATCTTATTGGAATAGAACCAGAGTTATTCTGGTAAATTTATCAAATTAATGGTCTAAATTTATCATCTTATTGGTAATAGAACCAGAGTTATTCTGGTAAATTTATCAAATTAATGGTCTAATTACCTCTTATTTGCGTAGTATTACCTTGTGTACGGTAATAATACCAAATCCATACCAAACAGAGTGGTAAATAAACGATATTTTTTCTTGGTTTATTTTACCAAAGCATATATAAACTGCTACGGTAAAAAATGCTACTTTATGTTTCCATATAGAGCCAGAGAATACGTAATTTTACTCATATTCTGGTAGTTTTGACAAATTTTTTTCAGTATGAATGAGGTTTGTTGGAAGCTGTCTACAAAGTTTTATCAAGTTCGTAACGTTTGAGTTCTTTACGTTGTGTCCCTTGAATATCAATTTTCCGTTAGAAATCCAATGCATCATCTCTTGAGAATTTTTAAATAATTCAATATATTCTGAGTGTTGAATTTCAAGTTTTAGGGTTGATTCAAATGATTTTCATTAAATCTTCTTTTCAAGTAATCACGCTTTTTAACTAAATTTTGCTTTTCTTCTTCCGTAGTTGAGCTGATAGCAGGTTCGGGTATAGTTCTGAACTCCATTATTGAGATCTTGAATGTATTTATTCTTCTGTAGAACTTGCATATATCTACTTGACTTTTCGTCATCTAATACCCTCCTATTCTTTAAAATGACACTCATTTCTCGAGTCAGTTAGTGTTTGTTATACACGTTTAGAATTCATCATTAGGGTAAATGTGTTTTTTCATGATTCCATCTTTTCTAAGGTGAGATGTTATAAATTAATGCTGAGTTAAACAGAGTAGTCATCTGCGAATTCTTAAGATTTCTATAAAAAGAACACGTGTGATACATAAAGATGGTTTCTGACATTTTTTCGCAGATGACTGTTATTACCTGGCATTATGATATTAACATCTCTCATTCATTAGAAAAGATGGAATACAACTAATACATTTTGATTCCTAATGATGAAATATCTAAACAGTGATACTCAAAAAAGTGAACTTGAATGGTTGATGCTAAATTAGAATGGTTGAAGCAGAATTAAATTAATCTATGTTAAAGGAATTAAAGGTGGAAAAATAGACCTTTGGAGAATAATGCCAACACTTTCGTTTAAAAAAAATAATCGTAACTTTCCACGAACTTAAAAGAGTTTGACGTTTGTTATTCCCAACGATCACAAATCGGAATTCTAAGTTTCACTAGTTATAAAACCGAAGAGATTTTATGTACTTATATTTTATTGGTAGAATATTCTATAATCGTGTTTGTTAATGGAAAGGTAAACTCAAAACGAAGAGCGAAGTTGAATGGTTGCTGTTATTGAAGCTAAATTTATTTTATCTATCTTAAAGGAATTAAACGTGAAAAGATAGAGAGATTTAAGAATATTGCCAACACGTTCAAGTTTATGAAAATAATTGAACTTTAAAAGTGATTGACGTTTTGTTATTCTCGAAACAGTTAAAACTGAATTTTAAGCTAACTTTTAAACTAAGAGATTTTAGTGCTCTTGTATTGTTATTGTTAGAATATTCTAAAATTGTGTTTGTTAGGGAAAAAATAAGTTCGGAACAAGAAGGAGAGAATTATGAAAGAAAATAAATCATGACTATCAGAAAATGTTTAGGTAAAAATCAAATTGAAGAGATCGTTGATTAAATGCATACCGAATTCCTCTTTCTTCGCTCAAGGACAATCCTTCCAGTGCACAAATTGCTATCAAGTACGCAGCGCATGAAGTGGATGAAAAAAAAGCGCCAAGCAGGAGTCAATAATATCGTGCACAGAAGACTGCGTCCAATACGCATGCGCTTATACAGACCGACAGAGAGTCAACCCTTTGACATTTGTCCCAAATTTTATATGGACTACATTCATGATGATAAAACTCTATATCAAATTTTATTCATCTAGCTATTCAAGTTTTGAGTTATAGTGTTCCACTTGAGGGCAGACAGATAGACAGACTTCCTTGGACGGATTTTTCCAGTGGAAAGACATAAGTTTGTAAGAATATGCCACACTTTCAAGTTTAAGAAAATAATTCGAACTTATAAAGAACTTAACGTTTTGTTATTCTCGAAACAGTTAAAGAAACAGTTTATAGGTTTCATTTCGCTAACTTATTCAAACCTAAGAGATTTTGTGCTTTGTATTTCATTGGTAGAATATTCAATAATCTGTTTGTTAATGGAAAAATGAGCTCAAACACCCAAAGTGAACTTGAATTATGAAAGAAAAAATAAATCGAAGCTGGTTCATTAGAAGAATTATTCTTATAAACAGATTTTATGAGAATTAGTATCTAAGTAAGCTTTTCATATTTAAGAAAAAAATGAGTAAGATTTTGAAATTTTCCTGAAAACAAATTAAATTGCACGAAAAAAAAAAAATAAGATTGTAAGATCAATTCGAGAAATTTTTGTTCAAACAGCCGAGAAAATTCTAAGTCTCATGAATGGGAAAAAGTTTGAAATATTTTCAAAGTTCGAAAGAAATATGTTTAAATGTATTAATTAAATATTAACATAGTAAATAATTAACATAAATTTTAATTAATGTTAGTAATGATTGAAAATTGTTTAATTATCGCATGAGAAAACTGGATTGAGGCGATGTGCCCTTAAGATGCATTGGGTAATTTGGGCTTGATCCTGCTATTATTTTAAAGTTTTCAATTCTCATGTTTAAATCTTTATTTTAATTAAAGTTAAGTTATTTGATGCAAATCTATGAGAGATTAAAAGGATGTTGAAAAATCTAAATCTAAAAACACTCGAAAAAGTTTCAAGTCGAAAAATAATTAATCCTTATCAAGAAGTTGTTGGGCTTAATTTGTTAAGTTCGAACCCACCCTTAAAGAAGATGAAATAAAAAACACGAAAAATAAAATATCCAATAATTTAAAAAATATTATCACCACTAGATTTCAGCATGAGTATTTGACCACGGTTATCAAAGATTAATATTTAATTGATAATAATTAATGACATAAGGGGCAAGACAAGAAAACCCAAGTCCTAAAAACATTTCCAAAATTTTTCAAAGTTCCAAAGACCGATAGAAAAATAAAATTCCATATCAGGAGTGGATGGTAGCTTGGAACATCATGTGAAAATATTATATCTAATTTATAAGTATCAAATTATTATGTTATTAATTGCTTTATTTTTAATTCGATAAGTTATAATTGATGCAAATCTGCGCGAGAGAGATAATTAGTAGAAGGATGTCGAAAATCCCAAGTCCTAAAAACACTCGAAAAGTTTCAAAGTCCGAAAAAATAATTAATTCCTTATCAAGAAGTGGCTTGGGTTTAATCTTGAATCTTATCTGGAAAATTCCTTATCACAGTTTATGTTCGGTTTTTTCCAAATTTCGGAAATTCCTTCTGAAAACTAAGCAAAATATCTGAGGGAGAAAAATTCGTAAGAAACCAAATGGAATCTCGAAAAGTCATGCCGAGATTCGATTGTAAGAAGAATATTCGCGCCAGTTAAAATATTATTGTAATAATATAAATGCCATTTTTGTAAACTTTTTCTTATAACAAATAAATATTACTCATATAATAATGTTTGACACACACATTTTGAAACTGTTTTTAGCCTATTTGTAGCAACTCATCATAAAGAATATTTTTTCCAAAATATGTATTTTTCAAACTCAATCCGGAGGCAGAAGATGATATCGCATTCAAACAAAATTTCATATGTGGGCTGAAAACACCATTTGGCACCTTTTTCTTATTGTGCCCGGTAGAAATCGGGAAACTTCATTTCTCCATAGTCCGGAGACCCGCCCTACTGGATCAAAGCGTTATGCATATAAATCTCTACTAATAGTTAAAAGGAAAATAACATTTCGCTCTTTATTTTCTGAAGAATTATAGCTGCAAGAACGAAAACGGGTGGAAGAAACTGAAAATGAGGAGAGCTTTCCAACAAGGGGTAACATGAGTAGGTTGAAAGTCACTTTAAGTTTGGTTGAGAGGATGGGAAGGGAGGGAAAATCACTTTTCAGCTCATAACTTCTAAGCAATTGCAGATATCTAAAAAGATTAAATGCAAACATTGTTCGTTATCATAAGGCGATAATTCGACTAAGCTCAATTTTCTTTCTATTTTCAATTGTAAAGGAATTATGGGAAAATGGTTCGGAGATACAAGAAAAAGGACATTTCGCTCTCTATTTTCATAAGGATTAGAGCTACAAGAACGAAAAAGGGTGGAAGAGACTGCAAATGACGAGAGCTTTCCAACAAGGGGTAACATGCATAGGTTGAAAATCACTTTAAGTTAAGGGGAGGGAAGGGGAAAAGAGGGAAAATCAATTTTCAGCTCATATTTTCTAAGCAATTGCAGCTATCAACCGACATGCAAGAAGTGACTCACAGAGACTAGCGCCAACTATATCCGGCAGCATTCATTAGAACAGTCGTCAATCTTAATATTATATAATGTATTCTAATTATGTAGCGCCGACTATAGCTGGTAGCATTTATTCGAACAATCATCAATCTTAATACTATATAAAGTATTCTAATTATGTTTTAATTATAATAATTATTGTTGTTTATGTAGAAATTATGAATGCATTGTTTGAAAGAAAAGTCCCTTTTCTTCCTAAATCGTGTCAAGGTGGCGTTGTTCAGTCGTAAGACATAAACCCAAACGCCAAAGACTGCCCATGCGCAATGTGTTCACTTTTGGCGCGAGATCTGGTTCAGTGGTGACGCTAAGGCGCAACGTATTGTTTCATCCTCATGTAAAAAAAAAGTACTTAAACCCTAATCACTAACCGATCAATAATTTTCTTTGCCACTAACCACAGGCCCTTCCCTCCTTATCTTTTAAGATTTAAATTATTAAATACATCGAATTGCCCTTCTGGGGTATTCGGTGATGAGAACCATTTTATTTTTCGATGTAATCTTACGAGGGAGTTTCATCTCTCTCCTCCAGCAGCTGCCCTTAAGTCTGTTTGGTTCAAAACTCTCAACAAAAATATCTTTCTGTTGGGGAAATTGTTTAAAATCATGGAAATTTGTTTTCGAATATGTGGTAGTTTGATACTTGAAGACTAGGTTATATTGATTCTCTTCTTCCCCCTCCTGGGGGAACTATCGTTTTTGGCCTTGCCCTTCTCCTTTTCGTGTGTGTATTTGTTTTTAACGGATGCTTTTATATATATCTGTGTATGTTTCATATATCTGTGTGTGTTTAGAGGTGACCTGTGGTTTTCCACTGCAGCTCTGATGTTCTTCATTTGTGGTTATGCTGGTTTTGTATTCTATTGTATTGTACATGTACCGTATTATGTATTGTTTGTAAATGATGGGTATTTTCTTCTTTTTTACTTTCTCGTATACAAAGTATACAAAGAGAAATTATTGCAATCGTCAAAAAATTCGAACTCGAGATTTTAACGAATCCCCACGTTTTAGACCTCCCTGAGTCCAAAAAATGCAATTTTGGAAGAATGTCTGTCTGCGTGTTTGTGTATCTGTTTGTCTGTCTGGGAACATGCTAACTCAAAAACCTTTAAGCTAGAGGGATGAAATTTGGTATGTGATCTATACACATAAATTTTAGGTTTCTATCCAATTTTGGATGAAATTCGTCCATGGGAAGTCTGCCCACTTTCATGTGAACACTATAACTCAAACACTTGAATAGCTAGATGAATAAAATTTCATGCACAGTTTTATCATCATACATGTATGTCCGTATAAATGTTTGGGCCAAATCCGTCAAACGCGTGACTGTCTGTCGTTCTGTATAATCACATGCTTGTAAACATTATAACTCTTTAACACAAGGACTTGTATAAATGAAATTTGGTATGTGGCCTTTTAACTTTAATTGTAGATTTATGCTCAAATTTTGTTTCAATCTGTTAAAAACCAGCGGGAGTGTTCTCCCCTAAACTTTCTCGTATACTTCCCCAAAAAGGTGCCGTTTCCCCTTCCCCCGCGTGGCTAAAAAAATTCGAACCTACTGTTAACCAGAATCCAATGACTATCAGAAGATTTTTCATTATAGTGATTGAAAAATATCTAGGTGAAGAATCAAATTCAAAGATATACGTACCGAATAAAATGCATGTATCACACACTTCCACTCTTACCGGCTCAAGGACAAACTGACCTAATTCGCTACTCCGTAATGAAATTCCGTTCCGTTCCTTTCGCGTGCACATAAGATTACTTCCAGTACGAATGCGCATGGATATAAAAGATTCTCTTCAAAAGTAAATTATACAGACCGACAGACAGTCATTCCTTTGACGGATTTGGCCCAAAATTTGATACGAGCCTACATTCCTGATGATAAAACTGTGTACCAAATTTTATCCATCTAGGCTACTCAAGTTTCTGAGTTATAGAGTTCACACGAACGCGGACAGACAGACTTCCCGTAGACGGAATTTGTCAAAATTTGATAGAATCCTACAAATTATGTGTCAAGTTCACATACCAAATTTCTTCCCAGTAGCTCTAATAGTTTTCCAGTTGTCATGTTCACAGACAGACATAATTCCAAAATTGTGTTTTTTGTACTCGGGGAGGTCTAAAACGTGGAGATTCGTCAAAATCTCGAGTTCGAATTTTTTGACGATTACAATACTTTCTCTTCGTATACGAGAAAGTAAAAAGGCGTTCAAATTGCTTATTCAATTTCATTACTTAATCGCACTATTTCCGTCTGTCTGTCTGTCCACTTTCATGTGAACACTATAACTCAAAAACCTGAATAGCTGGACGAATAAAATTTGGTACACAGATTTATCATCATGAATTTAGGTCCGTATCAAAATTTGTACCCAATCCGTCGAAGAATTGATTGTCTGTCTGTCTGTATAATCGCATATTTTTAATCGCAATAACTTCTTAACAAAATTTCTTAGATAAATGAAATTTGGTATGTGGCCTTCTTATCTTTATTGTAGATTTGTATCCAATTTTTGTGTCAATCGGTTTGAAACCAGCGGGAGTGGTCTCCCCTAAACTTCCTCGTAAACACTCTGACAACAGGTGGAGAAAAAATAAGCCGAACAGCAGAAAACGCGCCAATTGGTAGCGACATCCTTTTGTGTCATAGTATGACAAAGAAAACGAAATATGCCATTTGAAAGCCTTTTTTTTCTACCGATTGAAACGGGAATTGGACACAGGGAATTCTACAATTAAGATTAGAAGACCACATACCAAATTTCAATTATCTAATGTAAGTTACTAAAAGATTTGCACACATCTAAGCAGCCTTTTAGCTTGGCAGCAATATCTCCGATCTGATTGTTACAAATTTACTACTGATAGTTGTAGTTGAAAATATCATGCACATTGGCAGAGTGCTTAAGAAATTAAAAAGCATGAAGAACAGAACTGATGAATCAAATTGACACTAATTTTGGTTTGTTACTTTATTACTTTACTTTTAACAACTATTTCGTTCTGTCAGAGTAAAAATAATCCCAAATCCAATCAGAAAAAAATTCATTACGAAATATACAAAATAAAACTAACCGCAAATCAAATATGCAACTCTTATTGAGAAAATGTTTCAGCGTGAAAGAAAAATTAAAAGAAAACACTCCATAATTAATTCACTTTTGTTCGAGAAGAATTTGGCAGCGAGCCAAGACAGAGCGTATTACGGGAAACCGGAACAGCAGTGCCTTTCTTTCACGTCGTACAATGGCGAAGAAATCAAATATGCAAAGTCAACCCGTTGACGGATATGGCCCAAAATTTTATACGGACCTATATTCATGACGATAAAACTGTGTACCAAATTTTATGCGTCTAGCTATTCAAATTTTTCAGTTATAGTGTTCACATGACTTCGGACATACAGACAGACAGACTTCCCGTTGACGGAGTTTGTCCAAAATTTGATAGAAACCTACAAATTGTGTGTCAAGATCAGATACCAAATCCAAATGTCATCACCGTAGCTCTAATAGTTTTCGAGTTATCGTGTTCACAGACAGACAGACATAATTCCCAAATTGTGTTTTTCGGACTCAGGGAGGTCTAAAACGTGGAGATTCGTCAAAATCTCGAGATCGAATTTTTTGACGATTACAAAACTTTGTATTTGTATACTTCGTATACGAGAAAGTGAAAAGGCGTCCAAATTGCATAACTAATTTTTGTAATCGGATTCTCCATACGCATGCGCACAGACTACCCACAGACTTCCCGTAGCAAACTCTGTGCACGCGGAAGCTATTTGAAAATTAAAAATTATATTCTATTCGACAACTTTAAAATCATCTGCCAATACTTAATTGTATTTTAATTTTGATTCATTGACAATGGGAACAGATTCCAATCTAATTATAAAGTGCAGTCATTTGAAACAGAACAATTTGACTATCTGTTTCCTTTAAGCTTCGTTTCCTGAATTCGACGTTTATTTCTGTTGTTCACCATTACGATAAGCAAATAAAATATATTAGCATATAATCATAAATCATACATAATTATGTTGGGGAAAAGAAAGTTGGAGAAAACGACGCAAAAATACATTGGAAAAAAAGTAAACAACCAAATACTGTTGCCAAGTTATGTAAAAAAATAAACTGTTGCCCCATGCTTAAATTAAGAATCCAGACTTTAAAATCATACTGATTCGAAGTCATATTAATTCGAAAAATGCAGTTTAAAAGAATTCTCGACAGGTTTCTGTCCCTTTAAATCCCAACTTCCGGTTATTTAAACTCCCACTTCCGCTTTTCGATTTGTTATAAAACGATTAATATCTCGGCTTCTAATTAACGTATAGACAAAAGTAAATATGTTTTAGAAAGGCAAATGAATGAACAATCCGAAACATCAAAAATAAATAAACTGAATTTTGGCCGAAAATCAAATTTTTAACGTGTTCGGATACCTCCAATTTTAGCAGGCTGGTTCGGAGTGGGTAGTGAGTGAATGAAAAGTGTATATAGGCCTGTTGCATGTTAGATCCTAGTGGGGTGCCAAACGTCCTCCCGCTGGTGTGGTGCGGAAAATTGGCGATGGGATATCAGCTCAGGCAGCGTCCCCGTCATCTGACCAAGGTTCAAAATGACGAGGTCCGTCCCAAAATAGCCCTCGTGTTACTCCAAAACGGGACGTTAATATAAATAAACTCATCACGATTTCATTGTGATACACTATTTGACTCATCTTTCTGGTTTCTAGGATGCGACACTGGATTCGGAAACGCCCTTGCCAAGCGCCTCGATTCGAAGGGGTTTCACGTCTTCGCAACATGCCTATTCCCCGCGGGCACCGGGGCTACGGAACTGAAAGCAAGTTGCTCCAATCGTCTGCACGTGTTACACATGGACGTCACAAAAGACGAGAGCGTGAAGAAGGCTTTCGAATACGTGAAACAAAACCTGGGATCATATGGTATGAAATGTCTACATTTACCTTGACAAAGTATGTTGGGCGATTATTACCAATTGGAACCTCGAATTTTTGAAATGAAATTTTTAAAAATTGATAAAACGCGATTTTTGTACGTGCTGTTTTGAATATTACTGCATCGTTTTTATGATAATTCATGTTTGTTAACCTCCACCACTTAATAATCTCTGGCAGAAAAGTTAGTAATCAAAACCTATCAGAGCATTGTCAATGTATCAGTTTTCAAACAACTTTGTATGACGTCAGTAGTGTGCAAAGACACTGGCGCGACAGACAAAATGTAAGCACTTGTTCTCTAACTGTAACACATTTGTTTAAATAATGATTCGTTAAACCACATTTACATAGTTGCAACGTAAGTCTCCTATATTGTGACTCAAATATTTCATAGAATTGAAGTGACGATAGGGATGAGAAAACCCAGGGAGGGTCCACAAACGCGATGCGCAGTAGGTCTTTCCGCGCATGACGTCTTATTGGGACAGATTTCGAAACTCCGCTATTCTACGCGGTTTCGAATTAAAGAAATAAATTTATTCCATCTGTAAGAAACGTTAAAAATACCAGATTAATGCTTCGTTATTGCATCTTCATCATTTTGCGTCACAAAACTGCTTTTTATTGTTTATAAATTCCGCTCCATACTTTAATTTTTAATGCAAATGCATCAAGGTTCTTCTCTTTTAGTTTACTTAGCAATTCTAAATGATCGATTCGCTTTTTGAGAATACTATTTGTTTTTATTCTGTCTAATAGAAGTTTTCAATGAATGAAAATAAATAATATTATCTTTTGGGCTTATTTATATCTAATTGGAGTCTGGTTAATATTATTTTTTTGTTTCTTTTTTCTCCTCACACTCCAAATTAAAAGGCGGGAAATTTAGTTTTATTATAAATATTTCTCGTTTGATTCAGAGCTGAGGTGGATGTTTGATTGTTAAGGAGAGGTTTTGTGAGATTTCCTTTGTTTCGTAAGCTAAATATTGAAAAAAAACCGGCTCTTTTCAGAGCCATATATTATAGTTTTAAGGAAATATTTGAAGCTAATACAATGCGTGGTTGTGCTGTTGTCGGATGTTCAATGCATTCGATAAATTCCAAAAGCACAAACGTTTCTTTTCATTCATTTCCAAAAGATCATGATGTTACAAAAATTTGGATTTTCAAATGCAGAAGGAAAGATACGTTTAACATTGCAAATGCTCGAATTTGCTCTCGGCACTTTGGCTAGAGCGATTATTATCGTAATCTGAAAGCTGAATTGCTGGGTATTACGGCAAAAAAATTCTGAATTCTGTGCCAGGATTAAATTTTCCGTCAAATGAGTGTGTATCATCATCTGAAAAGAGTAAATGACTCTTGTCTCGCAACGTGCGAAAACGTGCCTTAGAAACTCTGAAAAAGTTATCGCCATTGAAACAGAAATTTCAGGATAAGAGTACGGAATTTAATGTTGAATCTCGGTCTGTTTTAGAAGAATAAGAAAAACAGATTGTTTCATTAAAGATAGAAATAGAGAGTTTAAAATTATCAAATACTTCATTGAAAAGACAGATCAAACGATCAATTCAACAGAAAGTTTCAAAAGTTATCCATGGAATTTTAGGAAAATTATTTTCTCAGAATCAAATAAAATGCTTATTGACCGGGAAAAAATGGGGGAAATGGACAAAAACTGATATATGTAGAGCTATCAGTCTGAGAGCTGTTTCCAGAAGATGTTACAAATTTTTTAGAGGTATTCTCGGATTCCCTCTACCAAGTGTTTCAACTTTGAAAAGATGGATAAAAAATTCATTTAAATGTCAAACTGGTATATTGAATGATGTGTTAGCATTAATGAAAACTCAAGCTTCAAAATTTTCTTCATTGCAACGAATCTGTGTCCTTTGTTTTGATGAAATGAATTGTGATAGCAGAATTTCGTACGATCAGGAGCATTATGGGCCCTCATTCGAATGTTCTTGTTGTAATGGTTCGAGGTTTGTTCTCCTCGTGGATACAAGTAATTTATTTTGATTTAGACGTTCAAATGACAGCAGAACTGTTGAAGAAATTAATAATTTCAATGTAAAATTCTGGATATAAAGTCGTTGCTACTGTTGCTGATCTAAGAAGGGAGAAATGCTCAGTTTGGAATGATCTGAAAGTCTCTTATAATCAATCATTCTTTCAGAATCCTTTTGATTCCTTTAGAAAGGTTTCGGTGTCTGCCGATGTACAAATTAATAAGGAATTGTTTCCTCGATAAAGGTTTTATTGTGGACGGGAACAAAATTTCTGAAGAAGTAATAGAGAGAATACTGATGCTGAATTCAAATGAAATGAAACTCTGTCCGAAACTTTCTCTTCACCACGTATCACTCAAAGGACGGAAACGTCAAAGAGTGAATTTAGCGACTCAACTTTTTTCTAACCACACTGCTAAGGCCATCAGATATTTTCTTCCAAATGAAACAGGAACGGCAAACTTTTTTCAACTAATGAATGACTCCTTTGACATTTTAAATGCCAGAAATTCTAAGGACGATAAACTCTTAGCTCGAGGTTATGGATATGATCTGAAAAATCAGAAAATAATAATAGATAAATTAAAGAATTGTATTAGAAACCTGATAATATGCAAAACTTTTAAGAAAACTAAAAAAGATACTGTAATTAAAAGGAAAGAAAAAAACTATATCCCTTTCCAGAAAGGTTTTTTAATGACAATTGCATCATTATATGGATTGTATGAGGATTTAAAACTCCTTAATGTTAAATTATTTTAACGTCCAGATTAAATCAAGATTGCCTTGAAAACTTCTTTTCCCAAATTCGTGGGAAATCCGCATGAAACTCGTTTTTTCTTTCATTTTTCTAAGTCAAAAAGAGTTTGTTGCTTTAATAGACTATGAAAATTAAACCACGCGATGCCTATAGCTGAAATTTTTAACAGCAGTCCAGTGAGATATGGCGCTTACTGAAAACAAACCTTATTCATTGCAACGAGCGCCATCTCTTGGATTTTATAAGGAATTATTGAACAACCCTCTTACATATGTCAAAAACATAACTAATTTCTTATTTTATAGACAAAGGGTAACAACAGAAGTTACAAAAAAAATTTGAAAATCGGAACTGTAGTTCAGCGACTACTGCGTCGCAAATTTGGGTAAAAATACGCAAGAATTGGTGACGCGATCCTCTATATCTCGGTAACTACATACGTTAAGAACATAACTAATGTCTTATTTTAGAGATAAAGCGTAACAACAGAATTTACAAAAAAACTTATGAGAAACAAAAGAGTCACACGAGTAAAGTATTTCTACGCCTTTAAAATCAACGGCTGTTTGAAAAGACCAGCCTCCCGTCATTTTTTTTTTCTCTTTTAATCCGAATAGAGTTGTGGGCCGTTGTCAACAACGCCGGAATCGTCAAAGGGTTTACCGTGGATTTCTCATCCGTAGACGACTTCAGAGACTGCATCGACGTCAATTTCCTGGGCTCCGTGAGGGTGACCAAGGCATTTCTCCCTCTTTTGAGACAGACAAAAGGGAGGATCGTGAACGTTACAAGTGCAGCTGGTAAGTAATTGAATATATATATTTGAGAGTGCGTAGTTTAGAACCTGGGACCTTTGAGTCCCGAGTCGAGCATTTTAACCACTAGACAAAAAAAATTCCATCTGTCTCTAGGTGGATACTAACTTATATACATAAGAATAGGATGGCGCAGCGCGGTGCACTACAGGAATCACGTCCGGGTCACCACTTTGTCAATGCGTAGTTTAGAGCCTGGGACCTATGGGTCCCGAGTCGAGCATCTTAACCACTAGACAAGAGGAATTTCCTCTGACCGTAGGTAAATGCTGACTTATATACATCAAAACAGGATGGCCCAGCACGGTGAACTACATATATTTCGCAATTTGGGTCATATTTTTATAGCTACAGCAATTAACTCTCCCTGTGACAAGGACACCCAAGTAGTTTCGAATGACCAGCCGCCTCGCTACCTAAATACGGGTGCTGTAAACCAGAAAAAACTGCCCTATTAAGCTGGACATTCACGGAAAGGCTGTCCCACCATTGGAGGGCTTCGCTAAAGACTCTTCCAGTTTTAAGCCGATCCATTTAGGTGTGTCATTGGTCGGACCGCGCCAACCGCAAACCCATCACCTATGGGAACTCCGATCCCCTCATGCCTACTCCTCCCCAAGGTTTCAAAATGACTCCCCCCCCCCGCCTTATTTCTTCAAACTGACTCCCACAAATACTCCCTCACGGGTGGTTTTCGGTTGGTTTCTACACCAATTCTCATCAGATTTTAGCATTGACGAAGAGTTTTGGAACGATGTGCGTCAGATGGAGTGGAACAGCCTTCTCGTGAATGTCCCGCTTTACAGTGCCTCATGCAGCGAGTTCATTCTTCACAGGGTGACAAGGCTTGTCATTGGGATAACCTGTCAAAAACTTAGCTGAACGGTTCGCGAACAGTTCTGTGAAATGATTTTCACAACAAACCACAGGAAAGGAGCAAACCTACCACGAACCATCAATCACTGTCAGTCTCCAGTGAAAGGGTGGATGGGGTTCATTAGATGCCCTTAGGAATACGCCTTGATTATTTTTATTGCCCACGCCGACCCCGCTTACACAAAGGGTGTAAAGCATGTCACGAGTCGGCGGGAAGAAAAATTCCAATACAAATATTAAAGTAATACGATACAATATAGTAGAAGTAAAAACAATACAATACAAAAAATAAGTAATACAATACAAAATACAAATGTGAATATAAATATAATAAAATACAAACAGCAAATATAAAAAGTAATTACAAACATAAATAGTAAATAAATACAAATAAGCGTAATAAATAATGGCATAACATACATAAAATAAACAAAAAATTGGAAAATTAATAAAATCTAATAAATTGTAAATAAAATTTTTTTAAAAATTCCGAAGTCTGAGATACAATTTAGAAAAGAGCAGCAGGAAAAAATCTAAAGAAAAAAATTTTCAAAAAGAAAAGAAAGAACAACAAAACAATTTCTATAGCACAATTTAGGATTTAAAAAAACGATAAAAAAAAACCCTAATTATGTACCATAATTTAGAAGAGAAAAAAGTAAGAAAGTAGAAATACGCCTTGATTTGTAGATTTGACCTTGAAGGTTTGTGGGGAACGACGAACTAGAACCGAACACGTCCCCATGTGAACTACGAACCCGTCTGCCGAGGGATTTTTCGCAAACCGTTCGCGTCGAACCAAAATACCCGTCTACACCTGAGAACCAGCTGCTCACGAACCGTTCGGCTCGCAGGTTCATATTCGCCTTAAGGTACTCGCATATGTTCAAAGACCATTTTGAGAAATATCATTAAAATAAATATTGCAATCACATTTTATAATCATTTATTGCATAAAAACTTTAACTAAAGCAACAAAAACTTTTTCAATTATCTCAGATTTTTTTAAAGTGAAATTTAACAAAAATTTCACTCTAAAGTTTCACTTCTTTCTTATCATCATTACTTTTGTCAAAGGCGTAGTGAAAGTAAAATGCATTTGTACAGCATCCGGAATTTTATGAAATTTTGGGTTTTGAGAAAAACAAGTTTAAAGTACAAACGCGTGACACATTGAAACAAATTTATATAGATAAAATTTCAAATAAATTATGTTGGGATACTTTAAACACGTTTGTCAAGAGAATGTACTAGAATCTAATGAAAATTTTAAGAAATATTTTTTTATACGTTTTTGAACTGAATAATACAGAATTTTCCTAATATTTGCACAACTCTCAACACAATAATAGGCTCAAAATTAAGATGCAGTTGGGGTTATTCTAGTACAAACTCTAGATAATGACAAATAAAATCTGCATACCAAGTTTGAAAAGTGTATCACAAAAAGAGTTTGAGAAATAAAGTGATATAAGAATTTTATGAAATTTTCGGTTTTGAGAAAAACACGTTTAAAGTACAAAAACACATTTTTAAATATAAATTTATGCAATAACTTACTTAAAATTCACTACATTTATACACTACACGCTCTTTCTTCACCTCCTGGGTGATTTTACTCTTTTTAGCCCATTTATTTTTTCCCGAGCAACTTTGCCTACAGGTAAGCGAGTGCTAACTTTCAGTGCCTTTCGGACTCTGTACATGCATTGGTTGAAATTTATTAGAGCAAACATGAAAAACGCTGCCAATACAGAGCTTGGCATTGTATATAAGTTATTTGTGTTGCTTCTTATGGCTATTCCAGAATAGTTTTGAAGTTTATCAATAAAATTGTCTGTCAGCTTTCTCTTCCCAGACCTTTGAGTTTATTTTTTAATTTTCTGAATCTAGACCCAACTCTCTTCTGGAAACATTAAAAACAAACAGTAAACAAAACGTGAAGAAAAAAAAAGGAAGTCTGGGATATAATTTCGGAAAGAGTGATAGGAAAAAATATAAAGAAAACAATTTTGAAAAAGAAAAGAAACAAAAAGAAAGCAATTTCTATAACACAATTTAGGATTTTAAAAAACCGATAAAACACCGAATTTTGTAACATAATTTAAGGTATCCGACTGTGTTCGGAGACATTTTTTTGAAAAATAACTTATAAACATATTTTAATGTTATTTTTCAACTGTATATGTTTTAAAACTATGAAAATATTGTAAAATTAGGCTTTCAAAATAATATTTTTTTAAAAAAAACTGAGAAATTTGAAGAAAAATGACTAAAATATTTGCCTTACGCTAACAGCCACAGACAAAATCATATTCTAAATATGCATAAATCCTTGTAGGAGAACATTTTTATGAGAGTTATCTGTGTTATGCTCTAAAATATTTCTTGTACTTCAAAATAGTTTTGAGATATAGCTGAACATAGTTACTAAACGGGTAATTTTTCATAAAAAATGCTTTTCGTTTATATTCAATCACTTAAAAATAATACTTCATTTTAAAATTGACCTTAGTTTTTAGAGGAAAACATCAAGTATATTACAGGAAACAATCTCAGAAAATTTCATATCAATACTCGAATAAATTTTCGAGAAATCATTGTTACGGTCGACAGTTTTCCTCAAAAATATCATTTCACGCAACATAAAATAATGCTTATAGTTCGGTAATAAAACAGCTGTAACTCCATTTGTAATTCACGTAGAGTAAAACGTGAGACAGTTTTAGAAAGCTGTTTAAACAGGCTACAAAATTAAGTCATAAATATTTTTTGATAATTTCATCGAAAACGACGATTTTAAACCAGTCGGATACCTTAAAAGAGGAAAAAGAAAGGAAGTAGAAATACGCCTTAATGTGTAGATTTGACCTTGAATGTTGGTGAGGAACGACGAACTATACTCAAACACTTCCCAACGTGAACTACGAATCCCTTTGCATTCGCAAAGGGATTTTCCGCGAACCGTTCGGCTCGCAGGTTCATATTCGCCTTAAGGTATCCGCATACGTTCGGAGACCATTTTGAGAAATATCATTAAAATAAGTATAACAATCACATTTTATAATCATTTTTAAATAAAAACTTTAATTTAAGCACCAAAAACTTTTTCAATTGTCACATATTTTTTAAAAGTCAAATTTTAGAGTGGAATTTAGCAAAAATTACATTCCATTACCATACCGCCAGGTGTACCAAAAAAAACTGCTTAAATGCATACTGCAATTACTTCTCAAACATGACTAGTACGTTGTCTCGACAATCAACCTCATCAGAAATATAAACACAAGATATTAAATACATCATGTGTATACTCACAGTTGCCGAGTTGTAAGTTCGATGCTGAAAATTGGTCATTCTAAAAAGGAATAATTCCGCAATGTTGAAAACGTAAACCAATCATCAATTCAATGAAGAGAGCTCCTCTGTAATAAACACTAAAGAATTTAATTAGATAAAATATTTACATAGTTAAGATACAGGGGTTTTTAAGAATAGATTTAACGATAGCACTAAAATATGCAACGCTCCAACATTTCAGCTTGAAAAGGAAAGTTCTGGCCTCACTAGAGTTCATGTAGAGTTGAGTTGTTTTCCGTAGAAGTGGAAGTGCTTTTCTTGACACCATACATTCCCATTTTCAAATTTTACCTGCGTTTCATGCAAAATTTCATCGGTGTAGAACAGCGCCAAATTTCTCCCTGTCAGCGACTTTGTGAACTAATTTGTTCAAGGAAATTTTATTTCCATGTCGCTATTAGCCCCCTACCGAATTTGATAGTATTCCAGCTGATAGACTGAGCTACAGATGCCTCTTAGTAGTGTCAGTTTAAAAAACACCCGATATAGAAACTGGGTTCCATAAAATATAACAATTATTTCCGGAATTACAGTCTATTTTCCCCGTATCAGTAGGAAAAAAATAAACACAAAAAGCATCCAAAAATTATTGGAATTGAAAAAAAAGTGATTAAAATATAAACGGAAGATTACGACCAAAATACTCTACATATTGATAAGGTGTCCAACTTTTTTCTAATGAAAAGGAGGACACAAATAAATTGAAGAAAAAAATATCGAAAATAAAAGAAACATTTTGTTCACCGCAACAATAATACAGACTACGATATAATATGATAAATGCATAATAAAAATATTTCTAACGTTTTAAATTGTAATTATGCACACATGCCTATTAATTATTATTTAAATGAATACTTTTCCACAGAATGAATATATTTGTCAATGATTCATCTTCCAATATATTGGAAATATCTGAACAAGAAATATCCTTCATAGTGAATTTATCGCAAGTGCTCTGGCTAGAGTATCAACATTCAGTCTCGATTTCTCACATGTCCAAAAATCATTAGCAAGTGAAAATACCCTTCCAAGTGCTACTTTAAATCTAGGGCAGAACAACGAAAATTGAAGAAAAATAAATTTTCACATGAAATATGTACATTTTTGAAATGGCTGAAAATTTCCACTATCTTTTATCGATTTCATAATGTTTATTTTCCTATTAATTTTTCGGAATTTAAATCAAAATTCCCTCTCCTATTTTCAAATATTTGGCATTATTATAATGGCTGAATATTTCCACTATCTTTTATCAATTTCATAATGTTTATTTTCCTATTAATTTTTCGGAATTTAAATCTAAATTCGCTCTTCTATTTTCAAATATTTGGCATTATTATAATGGCTGAATATTTCCACTATCTTTTATCGATTTCATAATGTTTATTTTCCTATTAATTTTTCGGAATTTAAATCAAAATTCACTCTCCTATTTTCAAATATTGAAAAGGAGGACATTTAGGAGGACACTTTTCGAGAGTGGACAGAACTTACAAATGGAGGACGGTTGGTCACCTTCATATTGAGAACCACTGATTTCTAACCATTTAATTTTTGATTTCAAATCTTTAATATGCATATATCCAGCGATTTTAAAAGTCTATAATAACAAAGAGTGGGTGCCGTTTCTATTTCAAGTCATTTTAAAGAATTTGTATTGAAAGAATATGAATAATTTACTTGATATATAAATTACAAGAAATTATTATTATTCATTTTTTGTCCTTCTAGGTGAACTTCCTGTTCCCTTTTTCACACCTTACGTAGCTAGCAAATACGCTGCAGTTGGCTTCACCGATTGCTTGAGGTTTGAACTTGATACATGGGGAATTTCTGTGGTGTCCATTGAGCCAGAAACGTTTGTGTAAGTAACAATATTAATTTTTACTATTTCGTGCATTCTAGTGAGCGATACTCATAGTCGTAAATTCTACCAAAGTTCTTGTGGTATTGGAAAGGGTAATATATGCTCAAAGAAAACCCGGGAATTACACTCCGTCACGCTACTTGACCCTTAAATGCCCGGTGTTGACTTTAAGCATCATACCCAATTTTGTCTTCTAAAATCTTGAGAATAAGACTGAAGCTCTAACGCCTGTTGATGCCAATAGGATACATATTGAAATTTTTATCAAATCAATTTACAACATTTAGAAGGCAGCCTGATGAGAAAATAAAATTAAATTGATGTATGATGATGCATCTTTTTTGCTTTGTTTGTACGCTTGAGAATACCATATTTTACTCTAAAATGTTGAAGGAAATTCCTTATACATACTATTACATCTTAAAATTCATCTGTGTTAAATATTATAGAATTTTATCAAGGAATTTTTTTCTGAAATAGAGCTCAATTTTGTGAGTTGGTAACAAACATTTTTTTATCCTTAAAGCATACTTAAAATAAAATAGGATTTTTTAAAGTATTTTTTCCATCGTTTATTCAAGAAATACAAGTAAAAAAGACATTTTAAAATCAATTTTTAAAGAATTGCGCTTTTAAGGATTAAATGAGAACATCTAGTGGAACGGAAGCATACATTATGGAGTTCGATACGTCTGAGGAACTGGAAGAGACGTCATCTGACGAAGCATTTCTAACACACTGGAGGAGAATGTATCATTCCTATGAAACTAGCTAATCCAGAGCATCTGCGCTCGGTTATACACATACCCTGATTTTCCTGACGCTTCTAGAGACAAACTGGCGATTCAGTGCTCCGAGAAAATTCGCCAAGACAAAAAAAAGGCGCCAAGTTGTGTGCGCATAACAGAAAAGTAGATAATGAAGAATGTTCGCAATAGTCACCTCAATTTGTGAATTGACGCGATTTTTTCTTTGATGACTTAACTGTTTTGACGTTGATCTAAACGTTCTCTCGCACGTCTAAGCACATCTGCTTCATTTCTAACTGATCTCTTTTGAATAATTTCATCCAAAGTTTCATTATATTGTCAGAAATATTGTCAATTCTTCATCTTAAACTGATTTTTTGTAGAGAAAAAGTTATTTTCCACCAGAACGAATATAGTAACAGGCTATGACTATGAAATTATGCCTAACATGGCTACTAGTTTTGTTTTGTAAACAAACGATCGTTGCCATCGGCAAAAGAGAAATTAAACTTTTTTTCTGTGCCTTCTACCTTAGAATTTTATATATATGTATATTAACAAAAGAGAAATAAACAAAACTGTTTTAGAATCACTTTACGAACCTCTGATTAATGGATTTAAGATGTAAGTAAAGGATTGCATATCAGAGCGATATCGACGCGAAGTATAGACCTCGCAGTAGGGCCACTCAAGTCGATGAGGTCAGATATTTTACCTCGAAAACTCATCTTTTAGACATTTTCCACAGGTTTTTCATATTTTACTGATTTTTTTCACAATTTCTCTACGCTTTCTATCGTTATCGCTCTTCCATTTAATCTATCGTTCCCAACATACTACACTTTCCTGGCAACAGCCAAAGTTCAGCGCGAAACTTGTAACTTGGTACCCTGATTACACCCCTTCAACGCCGGTCTGCACCGTGGCCCTCCGCAAACACTGCTACGTCAACATCCGTCCTTCTGATACGTACATTTTATTCTTACTTTGCTCTAATGTTATATCACATCGTACTTTTGTTGTAATTATTCAAATCTCCTCTCTCTGTGTTTGGTTTGACATTAGGGATGAAAATCAATATTTCAGGTCTTACGGCGTAACTGATTTCAAGAAAATGTCCAACTTTTTTATGTTTTAGCAGTTTACAATAACTAAATCTCCTGAAGCAACTTTATTGTGCTTTAATTTCTTTTTTTAATTTTACAGTTTATACTGTGTGTGTGTAATCTCACTTAATTTTACTTTAAATTGTAATATTATATATTAGTACAGTAATAATATGTTCCAAAATCACTTTTCTTAAACTCCAGTTTCGTTTTATTTGCCGCACTGGAGGTATATTAAATCTCGCGTTTTGGCATATTTATTACTAAAAGAATATTTTAATCGCTTCCACGCGCACTCAAAAATCACTAATTCAGGGTCCTTTCGGCGCCGGACTTTTTCCTAAAACACTTACGAAATATACTAAAAATAGCTAATATTCCCTTCACTTTGATCACGTGTCTATATGTTAATCCCTTATCCGAGAAAATGCAGGGATTTTCTGATCTCTTTTTGGCTCGAACTTTGATACGATCTGTACGTATATTCCGCCACTCTCAAAATATTTTGAATAATGAATAATAAATAAAAATTGGTTAATAAATCGGCCTGTTCCTTATTTAACGACTACAACAAAGAAATATATATAATATCAAGTCCTAACAATAATTATAACTATCGAATTGGTATGTTATAAGTTATATACTTTATCGTTTCTAATCTTGAAAGATTTTGGTGATTTATTCCCCTATTTTTTCGTTTTTCCAACAATTGGCTTTCGCAGAGGGTTGGCGCCACAAATCTAGATTAAGGGGAGGCGGTATCCGCTATACCGCTAATGTTAAATTCACTATTTTTAGGTATATTCACTATTTTTTTTCACAATGTATTATAGATACATGTTTGAATTTTTTATACTGTATAAGTAGACATTTAGCTTTAAACTGAGCAGAATTCTTGCATTAATATAGCTTGGATTTTTTTAAAATACGTTAACTCTATGCCACGATGAATTTTTCAAAAATTGCCGTTCTCTTACATGCAGTCAGCAGTATTAAGAAATACTTTTGAAAATCTGCACAGTATAAAATTTATATGTATATAATATGTGGCAAAAATTTCAAAATCCTATATGCAGTAGAATTTGAGAAAATGGTACACGCAGTTTCAAAAATATCATTTGGAGATAATTCAAGTTAAAGGTAAAAACATTGCCTCATCAAAATATTCCTACATAATAGAGTGCAATCTATGCATTTTTATTAACCTTTTCCTTTCATCTTTGTTTTATATACCTATTTTAACCCTCCTTCCTATTAATTGCAGAGAAGAGACATATTTTGCCCTCAAAACGACATACAACCTCCGTACAATAACATTACATTGAATAAATTAATGTACATTTTCTAATGATCTACTACAGATACAAGTTTTTATTTGTTTATGCAGTTTAAGTAGATATTTATCTTTATACTGAGCAAAATTCTTACAGTAATACAGCTTTTTTTTAAAAAAAATTAACTGAATTTAACTATGAATTTTTCAAAAATTGCCGTTTTGCAACATGCGGTCAGCACTATTAATAAATATTTTTGAAGTAATAGAAAAAAGTTTGCTTAGTATATACGTTTATATGTATAGAAAAGATGGTAAAAATTTAAAGAGTATATGTTATGCAGTTTTTGAGAAAAAATGTTTATACAGTTTTAAAAATACTTTTTTGAGATTATGCAATTTAATGAGATAAATCTTACCTTATCAATACATCCCTGCTTCATAGGCAGCAACCTGTGCATTATTTTTACCACGTTTTTATTAACTCGCTTTCTTGTCTGTCTGTCTGTTCGGTACAAATCTTGCGATCGATTTTAAACTAACTTCCCGATGAGCTGGACACTTGAAACTTTAAACATAGTTCAGAACTAGATGACAATGCATTATTAATTCACTTTCTTGTCTGTCTGTCTGTCCGTTTGTCTGTCATTTCATATTTTGCATGACGCATCCGCAATACATTTTTCATTATATCTCGAAAACTATTAACATTACAGACTTGGTTCTTGGGTATATGGATGACCCATGGTATCATCGAAGCACCCCCATATTTTAGCCATATCTTTGCGCATGCGCAGTACGTTTTTCATTATATCTCGAAAACTATTAACAATACAGACTTGGTTCTTGGTATATGGATGGACCATGGGATCTTCGAAGCACCCCCATATTTTAGCCATATCTTTGAGCATGCGCAGGAAGTTTTTCATTATATCTCGAAAACTATTAACATTTACAGACTTGGTTCCTGGGTATAAGGATGGCCCATGGGACCATCGAAGCACCCCATATTTTGGCCATATCTTTGAGCATCCGCAGGACGTTTTTCATTATATCTCGAAAACTATTAACATTACAGACTTGGTTCTTGGGTATAAGGATGGCCCATGGGGCCATCGAAGCACCCCATATTTTAACCATATCTTTGCGCATGCACAGTACGTTTTTCATTATATCTCAAAGGTCTCTGCGTCACATAACTTACTTTTTCAGGAAAATAACATTTTTTTATTTATGATCAGGTGAAGAGAAAATGAAATAAACCTGAAATTTGCCACATGTCTCCGTCATAATCTCATCAAGATGTTTAAAATCGATTGCAAAATTTCACACACAGAAGACTAAAAAGCAGAAAATAATTATTTAAAAAAATAAAAATTTTAATAGACCACGTTTTTAAAACGGACTAAAAAGTATAAAATAATTTCTTCTAGCCCCATACAGATTTATAACCCCATACAGATTTAAAACGAAAAACGTGGGGCGCATGCAATATTTAATAGTAAGGAGTGTAGGGAGTAGCTGTCGTTGAGAAAACTCACACAACAGTTCATATCATTTCCATTGCAATAAAATTGTTAGTGAGTGAAATAAACTATTTATACATCAATTATCTATTACATGCGCCCCACGTTTTTCGTTTAGAATCTGTATGGGGTTATAAATCTGTATGGGGCTAGAAGAAATTATTTTATACTTTTTAGTCCGTTTTAAAAACGTGGTCTATTAAATTTTTTATTTTTTTAAATAATTATTATTCTTATCTTCTTCTCTTTTTCTTTTATACCGTTTTGTCTTCCTTCTTTCTTTTGATTGTTGGGAAAAGCCATATTTTGCCCTCAAAAGTTTTTCTTTGTCAAGACACTTCAAAACATGGAAAGTATATTCTCCAGGTTGTATGCCTAAATTTGTAAGAATTTGCAACTTTACTGAATTTCTCTCATTAAAAGTGCATACAGCATCATACACATCAAGGGAAAGTGCTTCAATTTGCACGATGTCGCGTTGGTCGCGTGTTCGCAAATCAACATTCGTTGATTTGTGAACACGCGACCAAATGACGTTATTCACGCTTTCGTTTGGATTTCGCGTGTTCCCACGCACACACTGCTTTAACAAATCAGGATGGGATAGATCCTTAAACACAGGACGCATGGCTTCAACTACAGCTACAGGTAGATTGTTTTTATGCTTGTATGCACTCCCTGTAGCTTCGGCCTTTTTGAACCCACACGATGAATCCTCACCAATAGGACAAAAACCATGTTGTGGATTTTCATCAGTGGATAATTTGTGCATAAAAATGCCCAAATGGCTTCGCGCATAGCATGAACACTGTTGAGGTTTCGACGGATGGCTAAACCATAGTAGTTTTGAATCTTGTCGATTTGACTGTCAGTCAAATGATTTTTTCCCGAAAGGCGTTTACCATGAGACAAAAGTTGCCCTTTCATCTTTTCTTTTAGTCTTCGAAGTCTCGGCCCCATGCGTTTCATGATATGGACAATGCATTCCAATTTTTCCACCTGAAACTCATCTCCATAAATATTTTCTTCTGTTATCGCATCAAATGCTTTCGAGTCTCCGTCTTCCAAGTATTTCGTGTAGCGTGCATTATGGAATGTAAAAGAGCGTTTGAATATGTTATAGTCGCACCTTTCACCTCCATCATACCGCTGGATCCACGAAAGTTACTTTTGCAGCTCTTTTCATGATTTTTCTTTTTTTTGAAAGCACAGTACTTACTTAGTACATCTATGTCTAATACTTTACCAGTGTCCATATTGGTAATGGTTTCTACACCGTTGTGTGACGTGTAACCTTGCTTCTGCCAAGTTCCGTCAACAGCGACATCAGTAGTATTATCACTGTTGTTCTCAACAATGGCTTCTTTCGCAGTTTTCTGCAATGTTAACTCACAAACTGCCCTAGTCGCATTTAAAAATCTTTCATTGAAGTTTTGAAATCTTGTGGAAGACAAACCACTGCGCAAAACATTCGACCAGCTTCAGCTCCTTTACCAATGGAACGCAACTCATATACATACCTGGTATTAACAGTAGCTTTCTGAGTTCCTTCATGAAATTCAGATGAACTGAATTCATGAGTATACTCGCATTGAAAACAATTTAAAATAAAAGAAACTGCAAGATCAGAAGTGCTTTTCAACACTTTCAGTTCCAAACCACTATTACAATTTTTACAATTCACAAAATTTTTAAATACACGTGCAAGAATATTCACATCTATAATAGAATTTAAAATACCCTTACCTGTATTTTCAGCTGAAAAAGAATCGGTTGAGTTATCTATAAGTTGGAACCCACGCGATTTCGTCGCCAATATGGTTACCTGAAGAATCGAGCGAATTAGTTCGATTGGCAACCCATGAGCTAGATAGCTTACAACACAGCAAACGTTTGGTGTTTTTGAGTTGTTTACATGCTACGCGAATTATTATAAAACTTATAAATATTTATTAAATATTTAATTAAATAATGAAGTGAATTTTAATTAGGATAATTTCAAATAGTAAATAAATGAAAAATAGAACTTTGATTTATTTAGTGGTTTTATATTTCTCCGATTACATAATTGAGAGATTTTTTTCTTTGCCTTACAATAAAAATCGTTTGCATGGAATTTTTGAAGTAGCTTGGTCAAATTTTGGAATTCATCATTTGTAATGCTGTCTTCACCTGCGTGATGGTTTCTTTGATGCGCCGCATTGTTCGTTTTTCTTTTTGATATAATTAGAGCGTTTCCTCCTAAATGCAAATTTCTTTAAGAAGTCTTATTTTTTTGCTATTACTTGTTCTGAAGAACATTTGCCCCTAGTAGCGAAGCTACTGAAGGAAAATGTTCAATTGCTTCATTAGAGTAATTAAAAGAAGCTGATTCCATACATTCACTAAGCTAGCGAAGCTACTAGGTTCTCGCTTTGCTGAAAGAGAAGCCGCTGATGTTTTTTAAGTTAAAAAAATGTGCCCGGTGTCCACTTCAAATGCCGCAGGCGTCGCGAGCACAATTTCTACTGCTTCATTAGAATAATCAAAAGAAAATTTCCTTACATTCAATGAGATAGGAAAGCTAATAGTTCTGTTGAAATTCTATATTTGAATGGGAGATAATGCAACGACAAACCAGAAACGCAATGGGTTCGAAACAAGATTAAACTTTAAACGATTAACTTTTAACTGCGTCCGATGCACTTTTGTTAACTATTAGCATCCATCTTGCTTTGGAGACTTGGCGTTCTGGCGCCGTTTTAATAAGAGTGTGTTCCAACTTCTAGATTTCAATCAAAGAATCATCGATATTTGGTATTTTCCTTTCTTTGGCACAAGTTTGTTGTGCATTTGGTGAAAGGTTTTGAATCCGAGTTACAGCCTTCTCGGAAATTTTATAATTCTTATCTGATCTCTTTTTGAAAATGCTCGTGGACCGAGGCATAATTGAATATTCTAATCAATGACTGAAAAAAAATTAAAATTAATAATGCGATTGAAAAAAGCACACAAAACAATGAATTACAACTTCCGAACTCAGCGGTTTTGAAGGAAAAACGTGTTTTATAAGTACTTCACAGGTTGATTTGAAACGAAAGAATGCTAAAAAATGTAAACAAGGCAAGGAAGAATGTAAAAACAGTTACAGTTAAACTGTCGCTTGCTCGAAGTCAAATAATAAATAAAACTTAAGGCTTGCAAATGCAGCATTGGGTTAAAGATCCGATGTTTAATTTTGCATCTGTCAAAGTGGGTGTGGCGTGTCATTTTAAGTTCTGTTTACATTTTTAAAAGTTTATTTTAACTTACTTCTAATATGAATACGAGCAAAAGACTTATATCGTTGGAAAGGTCTTGAAATGCAGATTTCAATTTTATAAAAATAAAAACAAAATAGAATTTGTGAAAGCATTAGGGTACTGACTCCCCTTGCGACATAACAGTTCCCAAGACTGATAAGCATTTGATTGTTGGAATTCCATTTCTAAGTTGTCCTTTTTCATAGTGTAATAGTCGTTAATCAGACTATCTTTTGTGTTTCATTTGTATGATTATTGATAAGGTAATATGATTTTAGTATTAATTTCTAGATTAATATTTGTATATATTTAAAAAATAACACATATTTTGATTAATTGAAATATTTAAGTATATATATATATATATATATAAACACCATAGCGTACCTCCGAACTCGGAGTCATAACAGTTCCCTGTCGGTTGGATTGGTATTCGTGAAACTCTATTGAAAAGAAAGAGCAGAAAAACACATGGGATATATAATAACACATGATAGGAAAACAAAACAATAGAGATATAACATGATACATAAATAGAGAACATCTAGATCAAGAATATAAAACTGAACATTAAAAAATAGAAAGAAAACAGGTTTAAACATTGATGCATTAGAGTTGCGGTCGCTCTATAAAATTGAAGCCGTTGCGCTGGCCCAGGTTACAAAAAAATCATGAATACCAGAAGAAATACAAGAAAAGTTAAAAACAAGGAGAAACGGAGAGAATCAATTGAATAATAAGCATGAAATTGCAAGTTAAATTATATACAAATATTTACATTGGTCACAATATAAACAGAGCTTGTATTATAGTTTATCTTTTGGATTTTATTTATTGGTTACTCAGTTTCGTATTTTGTGTTTTGACTTCAAAATGTTTGACACTGGTTTTGCAATAGAACCCCGTGAATCCGAACTCCAGAAATCCGAAATTTCGAATAATCCGAACATCTTTTTTTAAGTGTCTGAAAACATTTTACTGAAAAATGAAAGAAAAATGACAATTACGAATCAGAAACAAAGATAGTGTTTATTCCTAACTTAATAGAAGTATTCGAATTGGTCTTTGTGAATGAATACAGCACCTTAATTAGTAGGAACGAAATCAGATATCTTCTTTTTACCCTCAACTTGTTTGCCACTGTACAGTGCGAATCGCCGCGTGCTCTTTCTGTACGCCTTCAAGAGTGCTCAGAGTCAACACTCTACTGCATTTGGTATATCTAGAGTATTTTACTGAATTTCCCGGATCATCCGAATTCCCCGGAATCCGAACAAAGATCAGCCCCAATTAGTTCGGATTCCCGGGGTTCTACTGTATATCAATTTATTCTTACTTCGATTCCTTCTGTCTTTCATGTTAAAATTTCACCTTGCCTTTCACCCCTAAATTGTTTTCTTTAATTTCTTGTAGCAATGTTTTTTTTTGTCTTCTTGAGAATATCGCAACTACTTGGTGGGTAAAAAGTCCGTAGACAATTCAAAAAATATATTAAAAAATTTACAAAAAATAACCAGTAGGTGGCGCTTTAAAAAGAGACTACGTTGAAAGCTACTATTTGACAAGATTGCAAATTTAATAATAACAGAATGATTTCATTTCTCTTGAAATATATTGGTTTTGATGAAAATTGTTTTTATCAAAGCGAATATGATCCAAACTAAAGTGCAATTAATTAGCACCCGTAAAATAATAAATAAAATTTTTTCCTGATTTTGTATTATTCCAATATTTATTTTATTCCAGAACTGGATTAACGTGTCCTGAAACTATTCTTAAGAATTTCGATGCTAAATTGAAAGGCTTTAGTCCCTCTTTTAAAGAAGATTACGGTGACGACTATGCCGCATCCTTTAAAGACTATGCAAATTTAGTTTTCTCCTTCTTATGTCCAAAGATCAGCATTGTGGTCGATGATCTGGAGTCAGCGGTCAGTTTGGAACACCCGTATCATACTTACAAACCCAGGAGGCACCTTTTAGGCCGTTTCATCTGTTTTTGCTACGAAGTGATGCCGAGAAGCTTCCAAATTGTTTTAATGAAACTTTTATTTTTTATGTTTTTCTCAGAATCTAAAGCGATTAAGGACATCGTGATGAAAATAGCATCTTGGATTTGATATTTAACAAAAAATGACACTTTTGAATTTTTATTTGTAACAAAGAATGCCTCTTTTGAATTTTTATGTGTAACAAAGAATGACTCTTTTGAACTTTTATGTGTAACAAAGAATGACTCTTTTGAATTCTTATATGTAACAAAGAATGACTCTTTTGAATTTTTATATGTAACAAAGGATGACTCTTTTAAATTTTTATATGTAACAAAGAATGGCTGTTTTGAATTTTTTTGCAACAAAAGAATTCCTGTTTTTTTTATTCTTATATACAACAAAAGAGTGGCTGTTTTTTTAATTTTTATATGCAATAAAATGGCTGTTTAATTTATTTTATTTTTATGAAGGAGGAGTTTTTAGAAAGTTACTTTAAATTTCTTAAAACTTGAACTAATCAAGAATTTTTAAAAATAGTTATCTCCTTTTTTTCGTCTTGCATGTATTGGTTCTTTTTACATCCTGAAATAAAAAAGGGGAATAAATTTTACTGTGTAAAATTGTTATTATAAGAATCTGATTATAACTTCAAACTTATACGAAAAAATGTCAGTTCATCAAAATTAATTTGTAACGCTTTCACGTTTCTGGCAAATTTTATTTAATCTCATGACAAGTTTCGCTTGATCAGCATCAATAAAGTGTATTTGTAATTAAAAAATAGAAAAAAATTATATTTGTCATAGTGCACTGTACAGGCCAGCGAATTATAAGCTCCTTAACATAGTGTTAACTGCAGAGAGCAGACGAAATTATGAGAAATGACGTCGATGGGTCTATCGCGGTGTGGGGTATATTTTGCTGCCTTGGCACTGATCTCTGGGTCCGTAACAAGAGGAATGCGAGATTAACCACAGTCAGAGAGCAGCAGAGGGGAGGAGCGAAAAAATGACCATTTCAGAACTGATCTGTCTTAAACCTTACACCCTTTAAGAGGGACATTCACCATGAGGCCACTCCACTTTTTTTGGAATACAGGACGCCAATCCCTTCGTCAATGTAAGATACCGATGAAAAATGGAGTACACCGAGAAAAAAGTTGGAATTCCAACCGCGTTCTATTTTCATTCGGCCCACTAGTGTTGTATAGAATTTTAAACTAAAGAAATTTTTTCAAAATTATTTAAATTCTAGATATATATTTTTTTCTCTCTCGGCTTGGTTTTACTAAATTGCAGTTTAAAAGTTATTCGTGTTTTTTTTTTATTTAGCAAAACTCTAACGATAAGCCATTAATATTATTGTAATATTTTATTTGTTTCGGGAATTATTAGTTGTGCAACAAAGTATTTTTTTTACTAAATCTCTCTTCAGTCGAGACTTGGGTTTTCCTGGCGGAAAATATCTTTCTTTTACGAACCAACGCTTCCAGAAGTCATTGACCCCAGCGAGGGAGAAATTTCCTGGAAACACCAGCCCCCCTGTTACTGCTCCGAGACCATCGTTTGGGGACGCATTGGAAGAATTCCGACTCTCCTCTCTGACCTTTGAACTGAAAGTTGTGGTGTTTTTCACCCGTTTGGGGTCGGTGTCTGGAATTTTGTTGTCGTCTATCTCAGACAGAGAGGCTTTGGCTTTGAAGAAAGGCAGAGGGCACTCCTGGCCCTCGGGCTGGATTCAGAAGCTTTGCTGAGAAAGGAAGATCGGACTGGGCTGGAGATGCGGGATTCGGTGCGGCGAGGCCGTGGCGTCTGATACACCGGTGCTGCGACGCCCTTTTAGGCGAAGGATGTGGAAAAGCTAAGAAAGGCCTAAAGAGCGCGAATTATCGTCATCGGCGTTCTGAGACCATTGACTCTGCTGGGCTGGCTCTCTGTGCAACTAAAATTTATGGAAAACGGTGAAGTCGGTCCTTGCTGGACCCTCTTTCGGACTGTCCGTAGTCGGACTATTCATAGTGTTGCCTCATCGGAAACATAGTTGAACCGAGCATTCCCACGACCTTAGAACTGGCGTTCCGCCATGTACGTTCTGTCCTGAACTGAGGATTTCCTGCTGCGAAACTTTTTTCGCTGTGTTCATATACTACGTGAACTCCTAGTGCAACATTTTTTGGCCAATAAAATAACTGTCAGATCCTACGTGCTGGTACAGACAGACTGAACAATTTACATGAAGGTTTATGTGTTCCTGGTTTCTTCACGCGGTGCTTCTATATACAGATGAGTCTTTAATTTACCATAAGAAATATATATATATATATATATATATATATATATATATATATATATATATATATATATATATATATATATATATATATATATATATATATATATAATGGTAAATAAGGATTCATGTCAATTGAAATTAAGAAGTAAGTTTATTATTAGTACGTGTTATCAACATTTATTTGTAAAAGCAAGACATGATTTTATCGATATTTGTCAGAAGATTTTGTTTTTATTTGTCAGTTTATGGATCAGTATGATATTTTTAAAAGCGTGTGTTTTATTTGGAAGAAACAATGTTCATTCATAATAGTCATGTTTGTTAATTAGTGAAAAGAAAACTAGTATAATAATAGGGCAAGTTGGTAAAGTATTAACAAGAATATGAATAAAAAAAAATGAAGTGTTGTGTCAATTTTCTTTAAATTTTACTTTATTACTAACAATCAATTATCAATCTAAACATGAGTAGATCTAAGAAAATTTAGAAAACTGCGTTGCGTTCGAAATACTTGAGCAATAACCCCAGGTAACATTTCACAGACATAAATTTAAAAGGTAGCACCAGACCTGGATAATCCGTTAGGACATAGTGAGGAATAAAATAATAACACGAACAAATGACAGAGACTGTTATGATAAATTAACTTCAATTTATTTAAGAATTTTAAAATAAAATTATTTAGTGGGGCATGACATGTTATAAGGGAGCACATATACTAAAAATCTGGATTAACACACAATTTTTGATGGATCAAGAAAAAAAAACATTACAGGCTGACTGGAGTAGTGACCCCCTAACAAATGTAAAACATGACATAAGCATTGCGTTGAACAAAAAAAAGTCACTAATATATATGTTGACACATGAGCGAGTTAATGGAATACGGAAAATACAATAAAGCATGTGGATCATTCGCAGAAGCAACAAATGTTATCAATTAAATTGATACTCAATTTCCACTAGCATTTTTAATTTCATACTTCTTATACTAATAACAACTCCTAACTTTCTACATTTAAATTGGATATTGAATCCTGTAATAATAAAACCTGGTCTCCTCAATTATCATTTCATTATCTTTCTAATTACACATTAATCCCCAAGCTTTGCACATAATTGTTTTAACATGATTTTTACAAAAACAAATATTTAATCTGCTCTCCCATTATGATAGTATTTTTCATATTCAAGATATCTGCACATCACTTTACATTTTATCATTAAGGCCGAAACCAATTTACATCTACCTCAAACGAAGATTAATAATACCTAAACAATTACAAGAAAAAGAAAACACTTAGCTTTGTATCAAATGTTGGAAGTTTTGGCTTGACCCAGGGACACGCACAAGGAAAGTTGGCAGCCAGGGTGGGAGTCTCAGTTGGTATTAGATCTCGTGTTCAGACCACAGACATGTCTATCCTCTCACATGCATCTTTCCAGTCCACGATATTCTGATGAATCAGCACCGAGATTCTCTAAGCAGACTGTTGGGTAGCTCTCCACTGATGTTGCACGGAGTTTACAGGCTCTTCGGATTTGGCATGGTCTTGCAGCTGGGTGCTAACTCCTCAAATCGGTCCGACATCATGATGGCTGTCCTGCAAACGGATCAAAGTCGTCGCTGGTGCATTGTCATCAGCCTCTCCAAATTCAGCAGGCGAGGCACTTGTTCGCTCTCAGTCGCCGCCGATGATTAGGTGCGCCTACACATTCGGTGATCCAAGCTCGCAGGCTTGACGTCTGTATTCGCCTTCAGCCGTTGGTAACCACGACTCGTCCCAATAGGTAACAGCTTTACTTTGCTTAGCGCATCATCTCCTTCAAGCACGCACTTTCAAAGTTTCTCCCTTGCTCGTAGTCACCTCATCAGCGATGGCCGCCTTACGATATCAAAAGCCCGCTTCTCTTCCTTTAGATGTTGCCATTCCCTCCGTCTAAAAATTC
>BGPR01000888.1:234702-255193 GCA_013235015.1 Araneus ventricosus
CACTGATGAATCTTCATATAATTTCGTGGCGCCATCTAGCGTTTTTGCTAGACACTACCATGGTAACAGACATCATTTTACATTTCAGATTTAAAGTAATTGTCCAAATTTCATTTAGACGGTATTTAAAGATGAACTTTGATCAGGATGTTTCACACTTTCTTCACCTATAAGCAGGCAAAAATTTGTTTTTCGAGAAAGTGGAAAAGCTTTTGATGAACTTTAGGAAGAATATGCTTTGTGAGAAATTGTCAATCTCATATCTATTATAGAATGCTCATTTTTTCTACGCTGACTCCTTTCTTTTTAAAAGAATTGAATTTAAAAAACACTTTATTAATTCTTTACTTAACAGAAACACTATTTAAAGTAAGGTTAAGAGGTCGTTCCACGGTTTCTTTAGAGCTTCCTACCAGCCACGCATTATTAAGCTGTTCAGTATTGCGATTAACTAATCAGCCTTCAGTAGTTCAGCCTTGCGGAACTAATATTACCAATCAGAAATCACTATTTCCGAGGAAAAGAAACCTTTTCTGAAGTCACGCTCGTGCGAGAGACCTTATGTCACTCCCAGAACAGAAATCGAAGTATACTGCAGTGGCGCCATCCAGTGTTTTTGCAAGTCATTACAATAGTGGAAAGATTTTCATTTTTCAGTGCCAAAATCCTCCATAATATAATTCTATAGTGTTTAAATTTATGAAACCTAATTTAACGCTTAGTGAAGTAGAGGCAATAATCTCAGTCAGTGACAGCGATTGGGCGGCAAAAGTGGGGGTGGGGTAAAAAATTTATAAACACCCTAAAGTACCCCGGAGTGTAGGGTAATCAAGACAACATCATTGAAAAATTTAATTACACTTACCTTACCTAGCTTTACCGGACACCATTGTTTTCTTTTAAAATTCTTAGTTCTAGGCAGCTGAAATGAAATGAAAATTTAATATTTTACGCAAAAAGTAACTTCAACCTCAAAAATAGCTACTCCCGGCCTGCCTTAGCATACGTGACCTCTGAATGACAGCCGCTGCAATAGCTCGAGTGCTGAGGCCGGAGTCCTAAAAGCCTATCGCGCGACCCCTCCCGAAGGAGGTACGTACTATCACTGGTGGAGAGACTTGGAGCCCCACCATTACTATGCCCACAAGGGAGACAAGTTCCTGCTTATCCTCATATCCGTGTACTCGCGGTGTCCCCCTGTGGGGGACATGGGCGCCCATGCCCCGGGGGAAAGGTGCCCCACCCAGCTCTCAGGGAAAGGAAAAAATATAGTGCAGTCATGTGTTTCTCTTTCAAGAAAATGATTTAAAAGTCTAAAAAGAATTAATGTTCAGGAAGGTCTAAAACGTAAAATGCGAGTTGAAATTTTAAATTTGGGGGACAAATTTTATTTTTTGAGCGAAAAACTCTAGTTTCGAGGACAAACTGATTGATTTGTTCGGCAAGAAGAAAAGAAATTTACAGTTTTCTTTTTCAGATAAATATTAGTGTCAAATCCATAAACTAAACTATGGATAATAATTTACCTTACAGTTATATCAGTACCAGTGTAAAATCTTATGAGATGTACATTTTTAGTTTGTTTTCTATATTAAAGTATAAGGACTTTGCTCCTGCATTTGTGTTGCTAAATATTCAATGGTTTCGATAAAGTAGTTGAAATAAAGTGTTATTCTTTTTTAAGAGTATGAGTACCGTGGCCTAGTATTTTAGTAACAGGACAAAGTTTTTAACAGGGTCGGAACTGGAACTTTTTATGGCTACTTACAAGTCGCCATTTCGTCTTCCAGAATATTAAAAAAACTCCATACCCCCAAGTCTAGGCCAACTACAAACTATCATATGGGCGCCCTTGGTGGGGGAGCCGCAAAAAGTTAGGGGGCAACTGCCCCTCCCCCGAGTTGCCGGCACTGACCTCAGTTGCTTCATAGATATATGCGATAGTTGCAGTTCAATACATGTGCAATAGTAGGATTTACACAGTAAATGTTTAAACATGAAGAAACAGTTTCGTTTTCTAGCGCAAAAAGAGTAAATTCGAGGCCCTCAAATACAATTTTTTTTCATTGGGTAACTGCAGAAAAGCACTCAGAACTCTTTAAGCTACATATATATGTAATAATCTCACTTACTTTTATTTCAAATTCTAATATTATATATTTTAAAGTCTTAACGTATTCCAAAGTCACTTTTCCTAAACTCCAATTTCGTTCTTTTTCCCGCTCTGGAGGTATATTAAATCTCACGTTTTGGTATATTTATTACTAAAAGAATATTTTAATCGTTTCCACGCGCACACAAACCGCGAAATCAACGACTTCTTGCCGCCAGGCATTTTCCCTAAAACACTTACGTAATATACTAAAAATAGCTATTATTCCCTTCATTTTGATCACGTGTTATATTGTTATTCCCTTATCTGAGAGAGAATCGGTGATTCTCTGTACACTTTTACTTAAAATTTCAACTAAGATGTTGGTATGTCCGCCACTCTCCAAAATATTTTTATAATAAAGCAAATTGGTTATAAACTCGGCTGTTTTATGACTGCAACAACGAAAACATCAGGCGCGCGCGCGCTTGCGCGCGGCGGCGCGCGGCGCGGCGTGCGCGCGGCGCGCGCGTATGCTGATGACTGGCTCCAGCGCGGCTGAACCATGTTAAGGAAAAGCAAAAGACAGCAGTTGTTAAATCTTCATTCATTCCATCGTAGACAATAGTATCTTACTTTTCAATACTTAAAATAATCATATTATACGCGTATCCATGACCAGATTTGAAAACGTAACGCGCGAGGCGGCGCGCTGTTGCTATTCGTTACATGTTGCCGTGAAAAAAGGGCAGATAGGAATGCGCACAAAGTTTAAGTACCCAGAAAATTGAATTTCCCCTGTAAAGACACGTGACTCGAAAAGAAAGTTGTAGCGCGCTTATTACGATAGAAGTAATTAAAATGAGGTGTCGTTAAAAGTGATATTAGAATTAAAGAAGTTAAAAAATTAAAATATCAATATATATATATAATAGAGGTGGAGTAGGAGAATATCTTTCAATCGGTATGTGCCTTGTGTTTTCAGAGTGCTTAGTGTTTGCGCTCTGAATGGACACACATTCCTTTTTTTCTAACTGCATATTATTTTTTCGTAATATCCTAATCCTGCAAAGATAAGTGCTAATATCTTTTTATTGAACGTATAATTATTTTTCGTATTTTCAAGCTTTATTTTTAATGCCATTTTTTCGAATTTTCAAATTTAAAATGAAATTAAAAAACTGCAGGAGTTATTCCACTTTAAAATAATCTTGAAATTTTTCTTTGATATATCTATTTTCAAAATTTTTAAAAATGGACTCCGGAAATCTACGGATTCATATTATTTTATTTGCTAGGATTATTTGCATAAGTAACGAATTTTGACTTTTTCTATCTATCAATGGTGAAATAAAATATCTTAAGACGGAAAAATAACATGTCGGAAGACTAAATCATTTTACTCTGCCCCAGATAAGAGTTGATGAAAATTCAGTCGATATTGAATTCAAAAATTTTGCATAAAATCATTGAGTTTAAGTGGGTGGGTTTTTTCCACGAGAAATAAATAAAAAATTGTGAAGACGTCCTTAAAACAAAGCAGTTTTTGTCATCCAGGTTAGAGCGTTCCGGCACTGCTTATTTTGCGACTAAGCCACTGGTAGGCACAATCAAAATTTTTAAGAAGTAAACACTGTCTTCAGTCAGATTTTAAATTTCATTCACAATTTATTTTTCGTTTAATACTTGATATAAACGATTAAAATATTCGAAATATATAGAACGGGAAATAAATTTTTAAGCACAATTAACTTGCTTCATTGACAGACATTTCATGAACTCTCTAAAAAATCGAGAAAACTTACTACAAATGGTTTATTAAGAATAGAGAAATAATACTATGTATAATTCATAAGATAATAAAAATAAATATTCCTGTCAGCAAGTGGAAGTCGTAGGTATTGTATAGCAACGGATTCGGAAACCCTCCGTGCTTTTGCGCATGCGCCGGGCGGAGTTATTCTCATCAAAGTAGGAGGAAAGTGAAGAATGGAAGGGTGATGTTTACATTTTGCTGAGCTTTATCTGACAAAGAACTCCGGAAATGCGCTCATATGACTCATTGCCTGACACCCCTTTCCGGTGTAAAATCGTCCAAAAGTGGTAGTCTCGGAATCCGTTGCTGAACAAGTTCTCCTTGTCCAGAGATAAAAGGAATAGCTTACTCCCTCCGCCATTTCCTTCTCTAATTTCAGAAGAGTTGGAGCTATGTGGTTGAATGGGGGTGGAAGCTCTGTAGTCAAACAATTAATTTTAATTAAATTTCCTTTCCTTGCGCGTGGCGTCATCTGGTTGTATCTTTGAGATAAAATTGGTTTTAAGATTCTATAATATTTATAATAATTATATATATTAAGACTAAAAATGTAAAAGAGTGTATATTAAGACTAAACAGTAAAAAAAATTATAAAAATACAAGCTTTTAAAATAAGTTTTTATCTATTTTATGTGCTAAAGAGTAGAAATTTTTTTTTTATCAAAAATGTAGACGCCAAAGCAACATCGCTAAAGAATGTATTGGTGTAAACAATGCAATATGAAAAATAAGGCAGAAAGAATATCACAAAAAATAAAATTTCTTAACATTCGTTACAAATTAATATATATTATAAGTATAAATAAAATTCTAATTTGCTTTGTGTGTTTGTGTTAGTGCTTCATGTTGCTTCGATTTTGTTTTCAGGATAATATTTTTTATTCAATAAAAGCATTTTCTACTTTTCGATACACTAATAAAAGCGTGTTCTTAATTTATTTTATAATTGTTATTTTCTCTCCTCTCTTTTTTCAAAATCTACAGGCGTTTTCATGATCAATATAAGTTTCAAAAGTAAGTTAACAGCAAAAAAATGATATACGAAAGAGTAATATTGTTAAACATCTCTGAAAAGGACGTTGATTAATTTAATTCACACAATTAGAACGGTTTATCTTCTTGTTAATTGTATCTCTGGAATTCAAATTTTATCTCTGGATGCAGCTCTTTCGGAGATTAAAAAAGTTGTCATTCAGAGGCTTTATCGTTGTAGAATTGTTTGGCAAGATGGACCAAGAAATGCGTGAATTTTTCTTGTTTGAAGGAAATTTCCCAACAGACCACATGTGAATGAAAGAAAACAAGTTTTAAGAAGCGACTTCTTGCGTAAAAGGTAAATTATATTTTCATCTCTAGTCAGACCTGTTTGGTGAAATTCAAATGCTTTATGAATAACTATTGTCTGTCTCAATATGTAACCTGACTGAGAAAATCGAATTAATCAACACCTGTCACGCCCACAACAAAAATGAAATCGCCAAAACTTTAAAACAGCTTTCTTGTTACAAAAGCTTCAGGATATAAATAAAAAAACGTTAAAAAATAACCTGGATTGAAAATGATTTATTAAAATTTACTGCATAATGTGTTGGATAGAACTCATTTCTTATTTTACATAAAGATACATATGTTACATTTTTAAATTTATTTTCTAATTGCGAAAAATGTTATGCTAAAAAACGGGGAGCTGAAAATTTTTTCCACCGTTTATTAATCCTTTTCCCATGGAAAAATGAATAAAGGAAAAATAACTTGAACTAAAGGAAAAATGCAATAAAAACAAAAAAATCAGGAGTTTTCTCTCTCGTTTTTCACGTATATTTCTTTACAAGATGTCATGTATAACGTGTGGGCAAAAATAATTTGTCGTGGCTCTTATGCAAATAATATGCACTGACATTCATGAAAAACCTCTAAATTCAAATGAAATTTCCTATACCAATGAAGGTTTGTCAATGTTATTTTTTCATTTGGTAATTTTGAGGTAATCGCTGGTAATTTTGATGTTTTCCAGCGATATCTTTGGAGGCAGTTAAGGCCGCGGTGGCCTAGTGGTAAGGTCTCGGCTTTGGGGCCGGAGGGTTCCAGGTCCGAAACCCGATTCCACTGAAGATCCGCCGTGTGTGGGGCCTGTTTCACGCTAAATCATACGTAGTGGCCAAACGTCCTCCCGTTCGTGTGGCGTGGAAGTTTGGAAGTCATCTGACCGTGGTTCAAAATTACGAGTTCCGTCCTAAAATAGCCCTCGTGTTTTTTTTCAAAACGGGACGTTAATATCACTAAACTAAACTTTGGAAGCAGTTATCGGAAGAAACCCATATTAACATCATCTTTCAATTCAAACCCAACAATGTTCTCGACTTTCTCGTATTCTTCCACAATGTAGCTGGTCTTACGTTTAGCTTCATAGTATAGCGAAAAGAACCAAGAATACATTTTAACCGATTGAGCCCGAAATTTGATACAAACCTGAATTTTTGATGTAAAACTTAGTGAAATTCATCCCTCTATAACTTGTTGCATTTTGAGGTTTCATCTTCATTGACTTAAAAGACAGACAGACATGGTTCCCGTTGATAGATTTCATCCAAAGCTTGTTACAAATCTACATTTTCTGTGTATAGACCACAAACCAATTTTCATTCGTCTAGCTCATCGCTTTTTTTTTATTTATTATCGTATTCACACAAAGAGAGGCATAATTCTAAATATAGTTTTACAAAATCAGGGAGGAGATTCATTGATAAAAACTATTCATCAAAAAGTCGATGTCTACTTTTTTGTCGATTATAATTCAACCTTTGTCAATATTTCATATTCCAGAGAGTAAAAAAAATCTTTTCAATGACACCAGTTTTGTTCCATGCTAGTTCCCCGTCCTCCTAATTGTAGGAAATGAATTTCCGCTATTTAAAAAAATCCCTTTTCGGCAAGCTTGAAGACAAAGGTAGATTCCTTTACGCTAATGTTACAAAAGTAATGAAATATTACATATTGATTAATACAGACATAGCTAATGACTTTGTTGTTTCCACACATTGCAATATTTACGCTGTGATTCTGTTTTCTCTCATGACATTTAATTTTTTACTATATCAAGGTTTTATCATTCCATTTTTCATTCCAAAAGGTTATGCAAGATTTATTGGTCAGTACATTGGTCAATTTTTTTTAATATCCCATCACATAATCATTCAACAGGTAGGAATCATATAGAAATAAACATCCCAGAAGCGCAAATATCCCCTAGATAACATTAAGCCAGCCGATCTGAAACAGTAACAAAAAATTGGCACCTGACATGAATGAAGAAAGACTCTGGATTTAAAAAATAATTATTTAATCTAGGTTACCATATAATTGTGCGAACATTACTTTGTCATATGAAAAAATCACATGACATGAAATATTTAAACATTACTAGAATGGGCTCATTTAGAGAACTCCCTGGTTACAGACATAATAGCCACTAAATTCTTAACACATAACAGAATAAAAATTATTAAACATTGTGAGCTGCAAATTTAATACGTGTGTTTAAAGCACAGGATATCAATGCAGCCATTTTGAACAGCAAATTTAAATCTTCATCGACGGTTAAAAACAAATACTCAGACAGAAAACCCCAAAACAAATTTAGAGTTAATGAGATATTTTTCAATATAAAAAAGGATAAAGGGAATTCTTATATATCTATCGTTTTCGGCTATTTTATATTAAATTTATTAAACAAATCTTGGTATAGCCGTGTTTATTTAAATATCAAATTAAAGTAATCTGTCAAATTAACTATTAAAATTAACTGTTTGATTAATTAAAATTAACTATTTACTTAAATAAAATTAAATATTTAATTAATTGTGACGATATCTTCACTAAAACCTTTTTTATGGCTCATAGTATATGCCAGCAATCCTAATCTTGTAATTATCTAGTAATTATCTTAATTTAAATAAAAGTTATTGTGTCTATGTAGGTATGCTCAACATCTCCTCCTAAACCAGTGGACTGATTTCAACTAGACTTTGCACACTTTTTTTTGAGACAAGATCAAGTTCATCTTCAACTTTTCAAAGCCCCAAAGTTACTTAAAAATTAAGCAAGGTGTTTTTCCGCGATATCTTTGGAAAATATTATTTCACGAAACTATTTTGACACTTTATTAAATTTTAAAAAATTAGCCTTTCAGTGACGAAAATTTCATTTTTATACAATTTGTCTCTCTCATTTTAATATTTTTTCAGAAGTAATTTTATACAGAATTCGTAACAATATTCTTTATTGTTGTAGAACAAGAATAATACGAATATATATAAATGCCAGAATACATTCACAGAATTCTTGACGAATGCTAAAAGGAAATTTTAAAAGTAGACGATTAACAATTTATATCATGACCAACTAATGATTGATTGATTTCCATTCCTTAAATTAATGAATAATTAACTCGCTAATTTGTTTCAAAATATTCATTGAACCCTTTCTTTTACTTTAGTAATTGTTAACAAAATTTGAAGTACCTATATAACAAACAATAATTTATGGAGAAAAAGGCTGTTTTTAAAAATCATTTTTTCTTTCAATTGATATTCTCATTTTAATTAAAAACGTTTCAGATCAGAAAAGGAATTTGTGTATTATACTTTTTATACGATAGTAATTTTTACATTAAAAATTTTAAGACATGAAAGCATTTTAATCCGGAGCAAAGTCGGATACATTAGCTTGTTTACCTTATAAAAAGTGGAAGTGAATGCGGCTGATGGGAGCTTTTCAATAAGGTGTCACATGCATATGTTAAAGCGTAAGTAGGGGGTAAAAATCGCTTTTCAGCTCATAACTTCTAAGTAATTCTTGCTGTCAAAAACTTTCAATATCAAAGTAGTTTGTTATGATAAGGTGATAATTTCCCTAATTGAAATTTTCTTTTTATCTTCAATCATTAGCTATGGGGAAAAGATAAATGGGAATTGAAACAATAAACGCTTTTAAGCTCATAACTTCTAAGCAATTGTAGTTGTCAAAAAACTTTTAATATAAAAGTTGCTCGTTATTATTATGTGATAATTTGCCTAATTGAAAGTTTCTTTCTATCATCAATCGTAACAGAGTAACGGGGAAATGATAAATTGAGCTGGGGGATCGAGTATCGCTTTTCAGTTCATAACCTCTAAGAAATTCTAGCTGACAAAAACTTTTAATATAAAAGTTGTTCGTTATAATAAGGTGGTTATTCGCCTAATTAAATTTTTTTCTATCTTTAGTCGTAACAGAGCTATGGGGAAGTGATAAAATGGAGGAGGAGATTGAAAATGGCATTTTAGCTCATAACTTCTAAAAAATTGTAACTATCCAAAAAGTTTCAATACAAAAGTTGTTTATTATGAAGAGGCAATAATTCGCCTATTTGGAGTTTTCATTCTATCTTCAATCGTAAAGAAATTATGGGAAAATGAGATATTCAGTTCTCCACCGTTTCCACCCCCCTTTTAGCTGGTTAGCCCATCTACAAACTCGGCGGATATTTTCACCGACCTTGAGACATATCCCTCGCCAGTTAAAATCTAATTAAAATTACTCTAGTTATCGTGTTCACAAGATAACATGGGCAAAAACGTTATGTATATACGTTTATACTAATAATAATAAGGAAAAGAACATTTCGCCCTGTATTCTCATAAGGAGCTGCAAGAATGAAAGCGGGTAAAAGAGACTGCAAATGACGAGAGCTTTCCAACAAGGGGTAACATGCCTAGGTTAAAACTTACTTTAAGTTGGGGAGAGGAGGGAGAGGGTGGGAAAATCACTTTTCAGCTCATAACTTCTAAGCAGTTGTAGCTATCGAAAAAGTTTAAATTCAAAAATTGTTCGTTATGATAAGGCAATAATTCGCCTAATTTGAATTTTCTTTCTATTTTCAATTGCAAAGGAATTAAGGGAAAATGAAAATTTCCACACCCACCATTTCCACTCCCTTTGAGCTGGATACCCCATCTACGAACTCAACCGAGATTTTCCCTGTCCTTACAACATATCCCACACTGGTTAAATTTAGATCAAAATTACTCCAGTTATTGTGTTCACAAGATAACATGGGAAAAAGCGTTATACATATATATATACCTATATATATATAAACTTTTTAACAAAGGTTGGTTTGGGGTTCTAGGGGTCATGATCGATGAAGATCTGCAGAAATTTTCCGAAAGTCGTGTCATGAGAACCATTGCAATAGGTAGACTTCCTATAAGAAATCTACCTAAAATTAATTCTATCCATGATAATTTTCATACGAGTAAATGTATTTAATGTTTTTACTAAAGAAAGTGGCAAAACGCATGCAAATAAATGCAATACAGTAGCGTCTCGATTGTTCGAGTTTTCCATAAATCTGAGTTAGTGAGAAAATCAGTTTAACTCCCAAATAATGACCAACACATACACAAAACACGTGAAAAAATTACTACATCTGGTTTTTATTGCTGTTCGACGGGTCATATGTCTACTGCGCACCCCGAAGCCACCTGCAGAAATGCCCCCTCCCAAAGAAAACGGGATATATATAAGATCGATATATAGGAGCAATGTGTTTAAACAAAAAACAATTGATAGTTATTTTAAGATATAATTAACCTGTTTCTATCAGCAGTTATGTTATAATATATAAGTACATTTTTCATTTAAATGTATTACACTGAAATTTAAAAATTGCTTTTATTTCCATTTATTTGTTAATTAAATTTAATGATTTCGATAATTCGAGTTTTCGATAGTTCGAGGTAGACCCGGTCTCGTCCACCTCGAATTATCTAGACTCTAATGTAATTAAAAATCCCTGCAATATTTTCTTTGAATGTGTGTGTTCAGCGAGCAGGCAAATAAATTAAAATAATAAAAACATTCAACGTGAATGGCGACGCTTCTAAAAATTATTTTTAATTATGGTAGCTTTCGTGCAATTTTATTACATAGCGATAAAAATTAAATAATGAATTAGGAAAAGTATATCTTCCTTTTGACGGATTTGGATTCTTGAATACTGCTAGAAAAAAAGTCAAATAACCTTTTAAGACGCGCATTTTCGCTTAGTAAAGAGAACTTCTCACACACCCACACTTTCCAAGTCATTGGAAGACGAAACACGTCGTCACTTTTGACTATCCTTTGGGGCACCTTTATTGTCATCCCTCGTTAGCAACTAACCTTCTGACTGCTTATCCCGCTATTTCCGCGGGTTGGAAGTAAGTCAATTTTCTGCTGCATACTGCTGTTTTCGCAAACTATTGTGCTTACTTAGAACTATTACAGAATCGAATCGCATTATACTAATAAAGCCTTGCTCATAAATCAAATAAGCTTCGTTCAACCGTGTTCGAATGTTACATCTAGTTAGAGATTTTTAAAAAAATCAGGTTATCAGTTAATCAATCCACCACATGTATGATGAAAATACGGGACACGGTAGTGAAACTATTTACAGGGTGATTTAGAGATTGCACAAATTAGCTACACAAGGGAAGTGAATCTTTAATCGCTCGTTGGTGAGGCAGTTGTGTCAGTACTTGCACAGAAGGAAACCAGCGGGAGTGCTCTCCGCTCGAATTTCTCGCATACTTACACAATACGGCACGTTTTATGTTTAGCCATAAATATTGTAACCCCGTCCTGCAAAAGCATCCGGGTAATACATGAAAGACCGGCCGTCACGACAGCATAGTCAGGCACTGAGGTTCCTGTAAAATAGCCCCCAATACGAGCAGCTCATGCAACAACCCCCGTTTTATCGGGGTACGACCTGTCCTCGGAGATGAGCCCAAACAGCCACACCACCATTATTGTACCATCGGGTTGGAGAGAGTCAGCTTACTTATACGGCAGCCTCTCATCCGTGAAGTCGCGGTGCCCCCGACGGGGACGTTTTATGTTTATCTTCACAGTATAGTAAAGAGAATCGATTAAACATTTTGGACCTCTTCCCATTTACCGATTGGATCTAAACTCCAACAAAGATCTGCAATCTTGGTGGTAAGACCACATAGCCAATTTTATTTACCCAGCTTTTTACGTTTTTGGATTATTTCGTTTAGCTGCATACGATTAGATTGAACATCGTCGAACCAAACATTACCTAGGATGTCCTTTTGTCTCATGCCTTTACCAACAAGAAATATCTGATCATCTTCATTCAAGCTCTCAAGTACTTTGATACTCTTTAGCCGCATCCTTTTGGCATCCAGCTATTCTGAACCTTTATTGCTCTACTTGTTTTTTTTTACCTCGCCGTCCAAGACCATCGAACTCGGATTTCTTTTGTATGGAAAGATTGATACACTCTTTATAGAATGATCTAATCATTATTATGGAACCGTCTTTTTGGAATGAACTGTACTGAGTCTAACTTGGAATTAGGGGATAACAGCCTTCCTTGCTTCATATCCCATAACTCTTTAATTCAATATAGGATTAGACAGAACGACAGGAATCTAAACTTCAACAAAGATCCGCAATCTTAGTGGTAAGACTACATAGCCAATTTTATTTACCCACCTTGTTCAGTGTTTGGAATATTTCGTTTAGCTACATACGATTAGACTGAACATCGTCGAACCAAACATTACATATGATGTCCTTTTGTCTCATGCCTTTACCAACAAGAAACATCTGATCATCTTCATTCAAGCCCTCAAGTACTTTGATACTCTTTAGCCGCATCCTTTTGGCATCCAGCTATTCTGAACCTTTGTTGCTCTACTTGTTTTTTTTTTACCTTGCCGTCCAAGACCATCAAACTCGGATTTCTTTTGTATGGAAAGATTGAAACTCTCTTTATGAAAAGATATAATCATTATAATGGAATCGTCTTTTTGGAACGAACTGTACTGTGTCTAACTTGGAATTAGGGGATAACAGCCTTTGTTGCTTCAAAACCCATAACTCTTTAATTCAAGATACGATTAGACAGAACGGCAGGGATTCAATCCAATGCAGGATTTGGTCTAAATTTGTTGCAGATCTACAATCTATGTTACAGGCATATAGATTCTGCTGATAAAACTATATGCCGATTTCGTCGATTTAGTTAGAGATTGTATACACGTTCACGGGTGAATAGACTTCCCGTGGGCGGATTTCGGGGCTGTCCATAAATGATGTCACATTTGTTTTCAATATTTTTGTCCCCCCCCTTCCCCCTTTGTCACAAAGTGTCACACTTCACCATATCCCCTAACCCTCCCTTGTCACATGTCACGCTATACTACATAAATATATACTTGTAGTTCAGAAACAAAGCACTATGTTATAGATCATATTTCAAATTTTATTTTTAAACTTTAACTTGTGTATTTTAATGACATTTGTGAGCGAGGGGGTTTTTTCTAATGGTGAAGAATTTCTTCTGTTCCCATATCCTCAGAACCTACCCTGAGTGCCTTTTTCAAAAAGAAAGGAATATAAGTGAAAAAAAATCACATGAATGTTGTTTTAGCCCCGATTAAAAAAATACCCTCAAATTCTCGTAATTTCGAAATAACTTTAAACTTTTATTTGCCAGTTTTAAATGTTTTTATTTTAACCAAAATGTGTGATGTCACACTTCTTGTTACCCTCTCCCCTCCAAGCGTGACATCATTTGTGGACGGCCCTTTCGTTAACACTATGATAGAGATCTACGATTTTGGGGCAAAAAAAAACGCATACCAAATTTCATTTACATTGATAGTTAGTTAGCTTTTCATTTTGATTTATCGTGTTGGAATATTGACGCAATTCTAAAAATGTTTTTTTCCGGACTCGGGGAAGGTATGAAATATGGAGATTCATCAACATCTTGCGGTCGAATTTTCTAACGATTACAATTCTTCTTTCTTCTATATTTCGTTCATGAGAAAGTAAAAATGATCTTTAGTGGCATATGTTGCGCTCATAAGTGAAACTGGAATTTCAAACTTGTCTCAAATTTACGATTCTCTTAACCCTAATCCGAGGCTTTGCGAATGAATGTTTTGCTTGAGAGCGGTAATGAGTTAGGTTACTAGTCTAACCAGATATTTTTCCTGCGTCCTGGCATGCCATGATGAAATTCATCTCCTAAGAAGAATAACATAAATTATCTAGCGTACGCTGTCAGAATAGTTAACGTCTTATTGAAGTTAACAACTGACCTTGGATTGTACATAAGTAGTATTGAGATGACAAGACAAAACTAAGAGAAACCGGACATTGCATCCTCGATTGTCAAGAGTCAAGAAGATTCTGTTGAAAGAAAACACGAGTTTTTGCTTCTAACGCGCATCCACCTGTCAGTATTGTTATGTCATACCTGTTCTTGGCAATGGATTTGTTTAATTGAAAGCATACGTAGTAGAAGGTTATCGATTGTGTTGCCGAGCCTTATATAGTAGGCAGAATGGGAAGTATCTGCCTGAGATTTCCCCTGCAGCAACATGAAAGGCTCACACGCATTCCTCATTGTCGGAAGCACCCTGCTCGCCTTTTTTGCCATAAGCCGTCACCAGACTTCTGCGAGCACACAAGATGAACTCGCCTACGACGAAGCGGAGAATTTTGAAGTTCACAAGAAGATGCTATCGTGTATTGCCTGCTGTAAGTTTCATGATTTTCTACTCTATAAATAACAAGTGAGAATGTTTATCCACTTTACCCCTTTCAAGAACACTTTAAGATTTTTTCTTAGGCAGGTGGTGGTCTTATGGTGGTATATTAGTAAAAAAAAAATTGACGGGAGGCTGTCTCTGCGAAACGGCCGCTGGGATTGAGGGGCGTAGACTTACTTACCATACTCAACTGTGACTAAAGTAGCTATATGTGACTATTAACTCTATAGTCTATAGTGACTATGTGACTCTATCTATGTAAAATTCGTAATTTTCACCAATTTTGTAACTCGACTGTGACTAAACCGTAATTCCAAATTCTAAAATCATTTTTGCAATCTTCAATGCCCATCTTTCTCTGTTAAATGAAACTAAAACCAACTCTCTGTGTTATTTGGTTACGGAGCTATAAGCGTTTAACTTTACCACGAAAAGCGTCATAATTTTTTCCTTTCCCGACACACCATTAGACCACTATGGAGAGACGTAAGCCTACGTCAAAACCATTTTCTAATATCTAGTAAAAACTGAGCGGGTTAATTTTTTCAGCTGCTTACAATGGGTTTTGAAAGATCGATAAATTGTGTGCTTTTTTAGAAAAGTCTCTTCCATAGTCTTTCCAGTCTCCTCCATAGCCGTGGCGGCCTTGTGGCAAGCTCTCGAATTGGAGGATGGGTTCGAGACCCATTTCAACCGAAAAACTGTCGTGTATGTGGGCCAGTATACGTTAAATCAGCCATCATGTATCAAACGTCCTCATTTTGGTGTGGCAGGAGAGTTTGAAGACTGGAGTATCAGTTCATATATCCTCCTCGTCATTAGACTACTGTTAGAAGGTCGTTCCCAAAAAAGCTCTCATTTAGCTTCAAACCGTGATGATAATCTAACCGAAAATTGATATAACCCATGCTCTACACCATAGCTCATTTAATCGCATACTCCTAAAAGTAATTAGGCACTTAAAATGCTCATTGTTTTGCTATATTTTTGCTAAAAATTAATATTTCAACATTAATTTGCCAATGCATCAAAATAATTCACAAATGTATTTCAAAATTTAGAGGAAAAAATATCACGATCAGATTTATTTAAAATTATATATAAGATTTTCAATTTATAATCCGTTTTTATTAAAAACAACTTTTAAAATTTTATACATTTTCTTGGAAATTTTTAGCCGAGGATTTGAATTGTACCATGCATTGCATGAAATACTGACAAAGAAACCAAAAATGCAAAAAAAAAAGAAAAATTTGACAAAATGACGTATAGACCAAAATTGAAAGAAAATTTTGTCAAGACGTATAGACCAAAATTGAAAGAAAATTTTGACAAAATGACGTATAGACCAAAATTGTACAAAAATATCCACAAAATTAAATATTTAAATGGATTTAATTTTTTAGGTTTCGTAAGTGCTTCATATGCTAGAACCTATATATTTAAAGGTTCTAGTATATGAAGGTTTCAGTAATGAAAGGTAAAGGTTTAATTTAGTCCTCTTACGTCAGCTGACTTCTATATTCGAGAGGCAAAGGTTTAAGCGTGACTTCCATCAAGTCAATTCTAAGATAATTGCTGTTGTTAATTGCATCTTCTAATATAGCAAAAAAAAAAATTTGAGATTATATTTTGTATGAATTCCAACGAAAAACTTTGGCCAATTTTTAACGAAAGTTTGCTTATATGCCATTTCTTTTGTTGTCATTTGTTTTTCCCACCTCGTGTATGGGGATGAGAAACTGCCGTAAAAGTAAGCAGACTCTCGCTTCTATGATGGGTACAGTAATGGTGTGGGGTGGGTCGAGTTAACTCCTCACCGATGACGGGTCGTACCTCTGTCTTAAGGGTCGTTGCAGGTGCCGTCCGTAACGGGTGCGTCCGCCACAGTGCCCGAATCACGATTGCGCGGCGGCCGAGTTATTCAGATTACTCCGCAAGCCTAGGATGGTCATGGGCTCTTTGTGGTTGTCATCGACTACATAATGGCTAAAAAAATGCCCGTCAGCAATCCGGAAGGCAAAAGTAGATTACTTTAAACCGGAGATATAAGGAAAAGAACATTTCGCGCTTTATTTTCATAAGGATTAGAGCTGCAAGAATGAAAGATGATGGAAGAGACTGCGAATGACGAGAGCTTTCCAACAAGGGGTAGCATGCATAGGTGGAAAGATACTTTAAGTTAGAGGGGAGAGGAGGGAAAATCACTTTTCAGCTCATAACTTCTAAGCAATTGCAGCTATCGAAAAAGTTTAATGCAAAAATTGTTCGTTATAATAAGGCGATAATTTGCGTAATTTGAATTTTCTTTCTATTTTCAATAGTTAGGGAATTATGGGAAAATGAAAATATCAACTCCCCAACAACCTTTGAGCTGGATAGCCCATCTACCAACTCGACCAAGATTTCATATACATATTAAAAATCAAATTTCAATATATATAAACTTTTGAACGAGAGATGATATTTGGGTTCTAGTGGGTCATGATCAGTGAAGATCTGCAGAACTTTTCCGGAAGTCGCGTATCATGAGTACCATTCCAATAGGTATATTTCCTAGAAGGAATCTACCTAAAAATGCGATAGGGCAAATTTATAAGTGTATTTAAGATGCATGGTTTTGACGCACATATTGTTATTGTCTATAATTTAAACCTATTAAGAATATACAAACAAGCTAAAGCATATTGGAACATCCCCCATACATACACAGAAGACAAGAAGGGCATGAATGCAAGAGAATACGAAACTGCATGTGAATTGATAAAACAGCTCGGCAAATTATAAGATTGAATATTAGGAAGGAATTTTAAGTTTCTTTTATAAGTTATTTTAAATTTGTAAACTTATAAAAGAAAGTTAAAATTATTTCCTAATATTCAATCTTATAATTTGCGAACTGTTAATTACGTTAATTTAAATTTGTGAAACTTAATGAGCGCAAATTTGATCATTTAGACACATCTTATGCCTGCACGACAAAAATTAATTCTAGCCAGTATTTGGAAGTTGTGCATTACCAATGCAAATATTCCAAAAAGCACCCGAAATCACTCACTTGGTATTTAATAAACTCAACAAAATACTCCTTTCTGCAGTTTTCGAATTTTATTCATTGTATATTTTGATTTTGCGATTATTCGATTTTTAATATTATTACTGTGTTATACTTACCACGATGAACAAATTTGCATTATCTCCAAAATTATCGTATTTAATGTTCTTTGCAGCCAAAGACGACGAATCTAGAACTGACTACATATCTTGCATGATGATGCTGCCAGATGGGGTAATTACTTTCCATACCTTCACGTTTGTTTTTTATACACAAGTTTTACTTTCAATCAAATGTTGTTAGCCATTGAAAACTCTCTTGATAGCTTTTTAACAAAGAACTAGGAGCTTTCGCGGTTCGCTAAACCTATTCATCCAATAGATACAAATTTTTTAAATCGGTCAAGTTAACCCTCAAAATGCTGCGAGCTTGAAATTATATGCAGAATGTCTTGTCTTTCGGAGTTTGGCAATAAATTAAGAATAATCTGAGATAAAGAAACGTGATTTTAAGAGACGCATGCGTAGAACTTAGTAAATTTGCCATAATTTCTTCAATTTGCAATGTTAGAAATCTTTTTAAACAATAATTAATTTAATTTGCAGAATAAGCACTATACTTATCTCCTTCTTGTATTTTTGATCAATTCGCTTATTTTTCAAATTCTTAGCAAACAACAAGAAATTCTTAAAATAGAAAGCTAGCAACACGAATGTAATAAAATGAATTATAATGAAATAAATGAGTGTTCTTAAGAACATGAAAGAGAATTTAAGAGCACTAAATCGCGGTGGTTGATTGATTGATTGAGATGTGGTGAGATGGGATTTTTAGCAACAAAGGCCATTATCCCCTAATGCCAAAAGGATGCACTCAATAAATGTCAAAAAAGATGCCCTCAATAAATGTCAAAAAAGATGCCCTCAATAAATGTCAAAAAAGATGCACTCAATAAATGTCAAAAAAGATGCACTCAATAAATGTCAAATGACTTCAGAGATTGAAGAAGAATCCTAAGATGCCGCTTATCTGAAAAGGCGTTTTGAAAAAAAACTTTTAACGACGAACACAATTGAAATCGCGGTGGTATCAACTATTTCTTTTCTGTGGTGATATCTAAATAGGAATATGGGAAAATGAATGACACAGCATAAAAGAAGATTAAAAATGACATTTATTTATTATTTTCTTACTTTTTCTCAGATCTCTTTACTTTATATACATTCATTAAGTTGGCACTTAAGTGTTTATAACAAAATTATTAACATTTATTGTATTCCGCAATAAATATGCATCACGTAAGCGATTGAATTTACCCTGGAGAATAAAAAGGAACTTTTTTTCATTTGCCAAGGAAATTTTAACGGTTTTAGGATATCTTGAGGCTGCTGATTTCAAAACTAATTTTACTTTTACCGGATTGGCTGTAGTTTTTGAGATAATGGTGATGCATACTATCAGCATTTCAACCCACAACTGCAGTAGGGTGGGCTGAAAAAAGTAAAAAAAAATGTTTTCGTGTCACTATACAGCGGAAAAAGTTGCGAATTGGTGAGAAATAAAACGAGGAAAAAATTAATCAAATTGATTTATATCTACCGCCTCGAATGGGCCTTAAAAGTCCTAAAAAGTGGCAAAATTAAGCTATTTTTCATTAATTTTAAAAATTTTAACATTTCTCTTAATCTCTTTATTATATAGAATTAGCTGTTAAATACCAAACTTCTTAAGAGTAATAAATTTTATTTTATCAAAATTGGTCTATAACTTCCTGTCATAGATTCCTTTCAAAGCTGTCAAAAAATATATGAAATTACTTCAATATGCAATTTTTAGTTCCTAATCAGCATCACAATCTCCACACATGATTTTGTCTATTGAATGTAGCAGGTCAATGTAGATGCATAGCAAAAGTCAAATTTAAAAATACTACAATATCCCCTAGAAAATGCATTTTATAGTAACAAATGAAAAATAAATACACACCGAGGGGTGACCCTTGATGAAGTTCCCAGGACAGATTCTACTCTTATTTTGCTTCAGTTGCTTAAGTTCAGCTAGTTTGTTGTATTTTTGTTGAATGCATAGCAAAAGGTCCAAAAATTATGAAATTTATTTATTTTCTTTGTTTGGGGAAATACTTGCAAAACTAAACTCCCAAACTTCAATATTATTTGTTAGTTCAGAACATATGCAAAGAATACAGAAATCAACAAAAATTAGCACACCTTTAAAGAAGACTTCGGATACTAGGATATCAAAGTAATGGAGCAAATATATCAATGGAGGTGGGGCGTACATATTGTGGCAGATTACTGCTAGAGACTCCAAAGTGAAACTTCCCCTTTACGTAAGAGGAAATCATATAAAAGCTTTTCCATGAAGTAACTGAACCAGCTTATTTAATTTCCATTTTATTGGACTTAAGGCAACATCATCATGATTTTTACCATACCATTATGATTCATCTATTTATTTGTTGAAATTCATTTCTTTATTTCATTCATTAATATTATTTTAAATTTTAATCTTTAACTTACATTTGACACAGATTTTATGCGATTTCTACATAGATTTGTCTTGTGATTTATATATTGATTACTCATTAGGATAAAGTTGATTTATTGCATTGTTCTAATTTTATTAATGCTTTATATTTGAGACAGTTTCGATGCGATTTGAGTGGTGTGTACATATTACTATTAAAATATAATTTTCACTTTATCTCAAAAACTAGAGCCAATCTGACAGAAAGAATACCGGATTCGAAATCAGCGCCACGGAATTGCCCCAAAACCACTGGAATATCGTTGGTAAAAAATCAGTGTTGGCCAGTGTTATTATACGATAAATACTTAATTATGGTTTACACTGAAGGCTGTTTACCTATCTTTCCCCTTTCGTTCACATTT
>BGPR01000888.1:255203-279094 GCA_013235015.1 Araneus ventricosus
GTGTCATTCGTTCCATGTTCTGAAAATCATACCCCCGACACTAGGTTTTCTTACGACCGCTCATTTTTCTCTGCAGTGCTTACTTTATAATTTAATCCAAGGAATTCGGTTATTTATGCCGGATTCGAAATCAGCGCCACCGAATTGCCCCCAAACCACTGGAATATCGTTGGCAAAAAATCAGTGTTGACCAGTGCTATTATACGATAAATACTTAATTATGGTTTACACTGAAGGCTGTTAACCTATCTTTCCCCTTTGGTTCACATTTAAAACGTTTTTGTGTCATTCGTTCCATGTTCTGAAAAGCATACCCCGACACTAGGTTTTCTTAAGACCGCTCATTTTTCTTTGTAGTGCTTACTTTATAATTTAATCCAAGGAATTCGGTTATTTATTTCTCGACTGTGTTTGATGTGCTCCAGCAAACGTGTATTGGTCATAGACTCTTAAGTCTATGGTATTGGTGAGTGCTGTAAGCGAGTGAATGAGCTTTGCAACTATTCTGTGGATTCTTAAAGTAGTTTTGGAATAACATTATCATTGGGATTTTTCGTTTCATCACTCTTCATTAGAATAGTTCTTCGAAACTTAAAAATTTCGCAAATCCAAAAGATCATAAAAATAAACTACTTTTTAATAAATATTTTATACATATCGCATTGAGTCTAAGATCGCAAAAATTATTCTTCGTAAAAAAGAAAGTTATTGATTATATACTGAATTGACGTGGTTTATTTATTCTAATTAAAATCAATTGATGTCTTTATGGTTGCTTAATCAAAATTATCGTCCATGAATATGTTACGAAAAAAAATTGTAGAATCTCAACAGGAAATTATTTAAGTATAATATTGTGTGGAATTTTGTAGAGGAAAAGAACGAAGAAAGTGGAAGAATCCCTTTTATTTATTTATTCATATCTGAAGATGCATGCAACTTTAAAGAATTTTTGGTGTAAAAATACATCTTCATGAAAAACAAACAATTCTTTGAATTGGCGAGGACCTTCGTGACACATTTATTGTAATGAAGGCTTCATTGTCGCCAATTAAGAAATAAAATAAATCGATTATCACAAAGCTATTGTCTGACGGAAGGAAAGTGTCGAAACATCAAAAACAGAAACGCTGTCATTTCAATGAATGACAAACTGTCGAATTTCTATATATTATTTTTTTATTAAAAAATGCATCTCAGACAAAGAATGGAACTGTATTGTCTCTATTGCAACTATTTCCTCGATATATGTTGAGCTACTCTTCCATACATTGTCAGAAATAAATTTTTCGAAAGAAAAACACTAACATTCTCCAAGAAATATTCATTTCGACTACAAACAATGGAGAAAAATTTCGCTCTCTTACTTGAGTAAATGTCATTATCCATCACACATTTTAAAAATTGTAAGTAATGAAGGTTTTAGAAAAAAATTTAACGCAATTTACTGTTCTTAAAAATAAACATTTTCATGCTGACACATATGCCATGCACATGCATGAAATATTTCATTTTCAAAAATGTAATTTGCTACACAGAATAGATCATTGCTAAAGACGAAATTGTCACTAAAGAGACATTTTTATTGGAAATTAATGAATTTTACTGCGATAAATGATGAAATTATATCTGTTGAAAAAATATATCATACGAACGAGTTTTCTGTTTTGTTTATTTGGGGATATACAGAGTTCTGCTATACCGAACGACATTAGGGGGTCTATTCTGGTACCCCCGGTTGGGGGGGGGGCGGCGCGTGAAAAAGCCGCCCCCCCCCCCAACCGGGGTATCAGAATAGACCCGTAGGTGCAATGTTTCTTCGATGGAAATCTTCAAAATTTCAGCACTCTGATTAAAGATGTTAATTAATGCTTAAAGGAGAGTTTTTTTAATGTTATGGCTTCAGGATATTTTGAAAATATTAAATTGGATGTTCCTATTGCTGTAGCTCTCAATATTTACTTAAAATAAGAGCCTCATTTTTGTGGAAAGTCTGCCGTAATTGTTTGGTATCGCTCTTTTTTTGGCGACTTCTAAGGCTTGTTTGGTGGTTAAATTTTTTATCAGACAATTTAGCTAATTACAATTGTTCCATTTGGAATTTAGCCGTCGCTTTTTTTTCAAAATAAAAAAATATTTTAAATAAAAAGCATTAAACGAACTCAACACAGAATCCAACGCTTTGTGTACTAAAGAAAGAACTGATTGGAACTTGATACAGTATCCAAATGGATTTGTCGATTGCTTAAATCAGATGGTTACCGGAAAACGGTCTGTGAATTCAAAGTAAACAAAACAGAAAACTCGTCCATTCTCCAGAATTAACTATCGTCTGAATTTCAAGTAACCTTCGAAATACTAAATCACCGTCTCATACCCCAGTGCCCAGTAACCATTACGGCCACTGAACAGTTAGCATAATGTGTATCTGGTCGATTTAAGAAATTCACGATTAAAGTAAGCTCAGGAAATACAAAATAATTTTTCTTTAAATTCTCATTAATACGAATGATAAGCAAAAATGTAAATACATAAATATAAATACAGTTTATACGTTTCTCATATGTACGTAGTTTATATTTATACGCCGTTTCCTCACAGTCCCAATTCATTCGTATTCGTTGTAATGATAAAGTGATTTGTTTATACAGCACAAAGATTCGATTATACAACGCAAAGATTGGATTATACGTCGCTTTCCCCCTTTATAAGATGTGAAAATTTCCTCCTTTCTAGTATATTAACTGCGATACTGATATCATGACTTCGAAATTATTCGTAATTGATGAATTAACAGAAGACAAATTGGCTGGTGCTAATTTAAGCGTTGATGAAGTTTTTCACCTTTCCTTCAAGTCGCAATGGACTCCATTGAAAAACTTGGATCTCGTGTGTTTGTCCTTTGTCATTTAAAAAACATTCAATGAGCTTAATTCCATTCATAAAGATGTACTTAACACTCAGAGACAATCATCACGCCAGACGACAGTTAAAAATTTTCCTAATTAAACTCATGCATATAAATTGTTTAAGATATGTATATTTAGTACTCAAGATATGCAATAAATGTTTGGGTTTTTTTTTCTTTTTATGATAAATGCTTAATTTTAAAGTTTAATTATTGATTTCCATACTATATTGTAGCATTTTACTTGTACTATCTTAAAAATCCTTAAAATTAATACTTTTAAATGAACGCATTAGTAGCATTTAATTTGTAATAATCGAAGTTATTTTATAAAATTTCGATGATAAATCTTTTCGTTTATACGTCATTTTACGTCAGTTCCTTGAAAGAGGTGTAAACGGTGCTTCACTGTATATAATAATTCCAAATTCTGATCTAAAAGAAAGGGAAGTTTAAAAAATTTCAGTTCATTTGTTATTACTTTTACTTACAGTATTCTTAAAATTACTGGAATAATAAAAATTTGTAATTATTCTAGATTTCGAACATAATGACTTTTCGTATAATTTATTAGTGTCGAGAATGGATGAAGAAATGCGGCGAAAAGTACGTCAAAGAATGGGAAGAAATCGATGACTTCTTCACCAAGCTGTGCGGCAACGAGACGGCTATTAAAAATGTAAGTAAATGTGGCAAACGATATCGATAAAAAAATATTTTTCGAACATGTATTTTAAATTATAAGGATAATGTAAATATAGCTATCGTTTTAAAGTTTGAAATCTTTTGATGGTACACTATTACAGAAAATTACTTTTTTATTTCTTCATTTTTTAAAAATTTCTTTTTAGTTTTTTTTTTTTTTTTTTTACTTTCTTTTCTAGTCTCTTTAATTTCGTTTCTAAAATTCATTTTTCAATGTATGTTACAAGAAAGAGCTTTAATTTCTGTTGCATTAAATAACAGCATAGAAATCGGGGGAAAATGACGGGAGTCTGTCTTTTCAAACAGACGCTGATGTTAAAGGCGTAGGACTACTTTATTCGCGTGACTCTTTTCCGATTTTCAAATTTTTTTGTAACTTCTGCTGTTATCCTTTATCTCTTAAATAAGACATTAGTTATGTTTTTAACATATGTAGTTACCGATATATAGAGGATCTCTCATACCAAGTTTTGTGGCGTTTTGGCGTCTGAATTAATTTCCTTCCTGAGATCCCAATGGAAGGAACGTAGTCCTACGTTAAAATTATATTTTCATTTAATTGTCTTGGCGGTTCAAAATGTTAAGAAATGTTAGTTCGTCGTGTCTATTTTATTTGCTGAATATCTAGTAATACTTACGGAAGATATGTCTGACCTTTACTAACTATAATATGAAGATATTGTACTTTATTATGATCTGAATCTAAACGGAAATGTATGTATTTTCTTTTATTGCATGGATATTTATACTAAGAATACGCTATACTATTTACTCACTTAATCAAGTATTCGGCAAAATAGAAAAAAATCATATGTGATATATTCAGCTATCTAGCGAAAAATTAAGACATTAAAATATTATTTATAAATTTTTCTCACTTGGAAAGTTTTTACAAATCGTTTGGTTTTATTCTTTCATTTTCTTACTTTATTTGAAAAACAACTTTGAATTTTGATGTTTACGAAGACACAACTGATGTTTAGCCGGCGGGAAATTATTGCTTCAATAGCTTTAATTAAAATTTCTTCTTATGAGTGAATTTATCGCTATCTTCATGGTATCCATAATACTATATTTCATCTCGTTGCTATCAGAAAGTTGTGATAACTTAGCAGCGATTGACTCACTTTCTTAACACTATTCTTCATACAATCCAGGGCATACACAGCAATTTTTGTTCTGAAAATATGTTTATGTCACAATTTCTGTTCCTCAGATTTTATATTTTCTGATAAATTAATTTCTTTACCTGAAATCGCTTCTCAGAAGAAAGATTTTCTAATTTTTTCAGTTTAAAAAATTTTTAAGCCATGGCCATATCGAAAATCGATTTGTATAATTCTCTTTACTTGATGATGAGAATGCAAACACAGGAAAATGGAGTCAATTCCCGTGACAAACACAATTACGCATATAATCTAATGTCCGAAAGCAGGCCGTCTTAGCCATGTGGTGACGTTGCGTCCTCTTTCGCCCAGTAGGATGCGCAATGGACTCCAAAACTAAGTTGGCGCTGCGCTCTTGATGTATGTCATGGGAGTAAGAATTGACTAAAAAATGAACGGTCATTCACATTCTATGATTTCTTTTTCTGCGTTTCAACAGTAAAATCATTTATTTAATGCACATATTGCTCACTGGATATTGAGAACTACAGTACAACCCCGCTTAAGCGAACTAAAGGGAGGGATAGCGATTTTTTCGGTTAAGCCATGAACCTCTATTACTATTTTATCCCTACTTACAGTATGTAATTCTGAAATGGTTTGAGTCTAAAACGAATTCAAAACTCTCTTTGTAAGCTACACTTATATTCTTTATTGAAGTTAACCCTCCGTCGGGAGCAATATTCGCACAGGCGAGGTCAGGCGCAATGCGGCTAACAGACACAGGTAATCAATATTGTAATTAAAATTGTCAATACCCATTAATTTTAATGTTAGCATCCAGAAATTAATCACTGATCTTCTCGGGGTGGATTAAAAGAAAAAAGTGGGGATATAGTTGCAAAAAAGTCTCGCCTTCGCGACTATTTCCATGCAGTACAGTTTGTGTTTTTTGGATCTGCGATTTCAGAGGCATTTCGGATAACCTGGGTTTCGGTTAACCCAAGTTCGGTTAACCACGGTTTAACTCTATAACAGTTTAAATCTTTTTGACTTAGCAAATAATTGGACGTAGTTTTTCAATGGAGAATCAACTCTAAAATACAAATTTTAAGATATGACTACTTTCGCTAAACATAACAGAAATCAGTGGGATCTTTCTCCCCTCAACTTTCTGCTATAGTTTTACAGTAAAGCGTGTTTTATGTTTAGCTTCGCTGTATAGTGAACATAATCAGTATGCACTTGGGGCGTCTTCCATTTCACTGATTGGATGGCAAATTGGACAGAGATTTACAATTACGGTGTCAAAACAACGTATAAAAGGCATTATATAGTTTGTCTCTTTCAGATACACTCGAATAGATGGACCAATTGACAGTCAAACATTAGACGAATTTGCTTTAAAATTTGATACAGATTAACAGTTCTGATGATGAAAGTATATGACAAATTTCATCCATCTAGTTCGCTGCGCTTTTGTGTTATCTTGTTCATATTGTTAGGAATCTGTTAATACCGCTTTCCCGCTATGTTAGTCTTATGGAAAGGAAGAGGGATTTATAGGGATTCGTATAGGATGGGAAGTGATCTTAGCGACAAACTTGGCGACCAATTTGGCGACTTTGGAGACAAAATGAAGGTTCTCGAATATGCTAGAATTTTGGTCTCATCTTTACTAGGGATGTAGTTACGGGGAACCGTCGAGATAATTCTGTATGAAGTCATATCCTGTCAGAAAAGGGTATAAATACTGAGCTACTCAGATGTCTGAATAGTCTCTTTCAAATTTTGACCATAGTGCAAGTTGGTTAGCCGAGCGCTATTGAAAACTGCTGTTACCGTTATTATTAGTGATTTTCTGCCTGCTTGTGATGCTAATTTGGACAAGTGCTGCTTTTTTCTTGTCTCCTTTGCTTCGTGTTTTTCCGGAACATTCATGTATAAAGCGTCATTCTCCATTATACACCTTGTTGGACTGATTTCACCGTACACCAACCGGACGATTTTCGTAACAATATGTACACGAACGGACATTACCACTACGGCACATCCCCGACTTCAGAGACACTAGTCTCCGGTTTGCGATTTGAATGGGTGTGCGTAGAATAGGATATAACCAGCCACACCCCCACGGAGGCCCCGTCCCCCCACGCGACTTTATTGAAATACTAGTAAATGTTTAAAAGATACAGTTATACATTTTACATTTAGATTTTGACAAGTTTTAGTTTTAGGTTGAAGGATTCACAGACGTAGCTTCTCCACATAAAATCGAAGCATTAAAAATTGACTAAAGACACTTAAAGAATTGATATTAAGATTATTGTATAAGATTAAAAAAATGAATACAAATGCGAGTTACATAAACAAGAAATACAGAACAACTTACTAATATATTTAGATGTTTCATATTCAAAGCATTAACTGAATACTTGGTGCATATTGCAAAAATACATGAGGAGGCAAGCAAAACATGTATAGTGTTTCACTTCATTTCGCTTGAGAATGATTGATGCCGCTGACTGTTAAATAGCAAACTTAATGTATTTCATCTTGACTTAAAGATAAATTAATAAGAAAGAGTTGTTACAAGGAAATAGAATTAGGAATCAAAACATATTTTATTGCAGGATTGCCGATATTTAAGAGAGTAGTTTGTTATAACACACAGCTTATGTGACACCAGTGGTACATCTTTCAGCAGTTGTGAATTTTGAGATACTTTTACTATTATCGCGGATTTTTTTGGCTAGTACAGAACTTTTATGCATGAAGATAGTTACCTAGAAGTTGAAAAAAGAATGGACTGTCTTAGATAAATTTTAAATATGGATATTAACGATATTTAAGAGAATTATTTGTTCCAGCACAATAACAAATTTGGCATCAATGATACACGAAAGGACAGACAAAAGGACTTGCTTTTGACGAATTTCGTCCAAAAACTGCAATTTCGGTGTTAAGACCACCTACTATATTTCATTCTTCCAGCTCATTCCGTTTTTGAGATGTTTTATTCACAGACAGAGAGAGAGGGATAGATAATTCCAGAAGTAATTTTTTTTACTCCGGTAGATCTAAAACGTGTAAATTCATCAAATCGAATTTATTGATGACTAGCCGACTTAGGCGGCCAGCTTGTTTGTCGGGAATATGATTTAAATTGAATCATGCATCATTTTATATACATGGTTCTCTTAAGAACGTAATTTTAAACTTTAAGTCGGCTAACAAAGGAAGCAGATCGCCGTTATCAGCCATCTTTGCTTGAGATCTCGTAATCACCATACACTGCAGAGCCCACTTCTGACACCAGTGTTACGAAAATCGTCCGGTGGGTGTACGGTGAAAGCAGGCCACAAGCTGGATAATTGAAAAGGACGCTTTATTTAACGAACATTCCAGAAAACTCGAAGCACAGGTAACACGAAAAGAACAGCACTTGTACAAATTAGCAGTGCAAGCAGACAGAAAGTCGCCAATCATAAAAGAAACAGCACTAACATTAGCACTGAAAGTCTACTAGCAAACCAATTCGCATTGGGAGCAGACTTCAAAGAAATAATTTTCCTTCGTTTGCAGCTCGGTATTTATAGTCTTTCCGACAGGAATGACGTCACATGGAATATCCAAGAAAAATCACTACATCCTTTTTCCTAATAGAGATAGAACAATAACTCTTTTTCATTTTGTCGCCAAGTTTATCGCCAAGATCAGGGATATTACCTAGGCCTGCCCCAGCATCAAATAAGAACCCCCGTGAATGTCTCTTTCCAACCATGTAACTTACACAGTAGGGAAACGGCTTCAGATTACAGTTTCATAACAATATGTTTTTCCAGAATAACAATAACAATTTACCAGAGAAACAATAACGTATGCATTTCTTTTCATTTCATCCTACTTAAATTGCTTGATAGTTTAAAAGCCCTTGTATTTGTTGTAGGTAATTGAATGCAGTAAGCCACCAAACGAACACTGCAAGCCTATTGAAAATCAACACGTAAGTAGTGGATTTTATAGTTTTATATATTTTTCAAGAAAATAATTTATGAAAATTTTGAATTGAAGTTTCCTGAAATTCCGAAGCAGTTCTATAAGTGTCATTTAATTATCAAAAATTTACAATCTAAGCAGATTTCAAAGGGCCTTTTAAATGTCAATTCAACTGCATTCCAAACAGTACTTTTTAAAAGAAAAATAATAATGAAACGAAGTATTACTGCTATCACTCCGACAGCATCATGCACTTCCTGCTATAATTTAATTGTTCTAGTAATTTATATTTTATCTTTGGACTTTAGAAGTTTATATATAAACTATATATTCAGGCAACCATTACGAGTTGTTGATTTACAATGTTTTGACTGTTAAAAAACTTTTTTAACATTCAAACATTATTCTAACAAGGAAATAAAAATTATAATCAAGACTACGTCTTATAACAATTACTATTTCTTAAATAAATTCCAATTATTAAAAATAAAGTGTAATATCATTATTTGAAATTTGATTTTTTCGAAAATCATATGAAGCATAATTATTAAAAACTTGTGAAGAAGTGTTAAATACTTTCTCAATGAATTTAATACATTTGGAAAGGAATAAAAACTCTAGGAAAAAAGCTTATTCATCTCGTGAGTTATAAAATTATGAGATATTCTAATCACATCGGCACTAAATCAGAATTATAAAAAAGTGTTACTGTTTGAAATTGTTTCAGAGCCAAAATTAAGCCTTATGTCATTTCTTATATTTACTAGTAACTGTTTGCATTTATGTGTATTTTATTAATTCATCAAACATTGGCGTTAGAGCAAATTCTGAAAGTTTTTAAAGGAAAAATATGAAAAAACGAACTGAAAATAAGAGAACTGTATACCTTAAAACCAAGAATTTACAAAAAATACATCTCTTCTTTAGAATGCCCCTTACTTCGTCTTTATTTTTAGGTGACAACCATAGAAAGTTAACTAAAAGTTCATTAATGTAAAGAAATCAAAAGTCTTGTGTGCGTTTTCAAATTAATATCCCATTTTGAAGCTATGTTGCGGCCATAGGACATTAACCTTGTAACTTCTGTTAGCAGTTCAAGTCGAAGACAGCACTTGAACCGGCAACCCACTCCCGAAACTTCTCTGAAGCACTTAAGTACAGATCTAACAAACATCACAGAAAATATGATGGATCTTCAGTAAAATCGGGACTTGAACTAGCAGCTCTCCGATTAAAACACTGAGACTTTGTCATTAGAAACTGGAAATGTAAATGCCATAAACGAAGGAAAGTGGTGTGATTCGATATAATAATGTTATTTTGTTTTACTGTACAAAAAACATATTCAAAACGAAACAAACATGAAACAACAAGCATGTAAGCATATTCGTGTAAAAACATGAAGACTTTTATTTTGCATTAAAGAAATTCCCTGAAAGATTGTAGTTTTGCCCTTTTATAATCTAAGCTCATTATCTATGTGATATGAGTCTAGAAATGATAAGTAATTGTTGTTAACTGTAACTTCAACGTGTGGTGTACTGATATTACCTCCTATTTCAAATTTTTGTAATTTAACATGATGATTCCGTTTTTAATCTAAAGTACCTTAAACAAATCAATATTAAAGCAATTGCATATCCCTGCAATATTTCAAATATTGGCTTTAAAAGTCTTTTATTATTATTTTTAAAAGTACTCATATAGAACAGGTGTTAGACTGAAAAATATTTTAGTGCTTGTTCTAAAATGCATTTTGATTAGGAAAACGGAAACATGCGCAAAAGACCCTCACCCCAAAAATCAAAAAACTGAAATCTCAAACGCCAAGATCAGGAAAAAAAAAACTGAAAACAAGAAATTAGTGAAATATCGAAAGTCCCGAATACCTTTTCTCTTGCAAAACATTTATCATCCGACTTCTAAATAAATTCCTAATGCACATCATGTTTATTTTTTGCAGGAAGAGGAGAAAAAAATTATCAAAAAGTACAGGGTATGTTATTTTTTATTATCATTTGGTTTAAGGAAGCACAACAGCATCTGTTTGTAATTATTAAAAATTGAATAATGAAAGAAATGCTACCTATTTATTCTTCATTTATTTGCGATTACTATTTCTTTGCTAGACTAAAATCAATAATAAGTATAAATAATAAGTTAGTAATTAAGACTATTATGTTAATTGTTATGTTATTATTTTATTTATTAATTATATATATATTATAATTATATATTAGTTTATTCATTTGTTTCTATAATGAAAGAAATGCTACCTATTTATTCTTCATTGATTTGCGATTACTATTTCTTTGCTCGGCTAAAATCAACTCGCTGAGCCAATCAGGAATAGCAAATTCCTCGACCGACACCGTTTAAGGAGTTATTACATTTCAACCGAGGATTAAACCGATTTAGATTTTAGCCGAAAACCGATTTTTTCTTTCGATTAACCGGTCTTTTTCGGTAATTTTTTGTCCAGGTTATAACCGGTTATTTTTTTAAAATCCAATAACCGGGTAAAAAACCGGATCGTAAAATAGGCTTGATTTTATGTTCGATTAGAATAAAATTTAACAAGTTATGAAGCTTTGAATTTCATCATCTTAGACCAGGGGTCGGCAACCTATTGAAACGGAAGAGCCAAAAGTTACAATTTACAAAATTTCCCAGTTTTTAAAGAGCCACTAATAATTTTCGTTTCAATATTATAGTATTTGCTTATATATATTTGATTTTTGATTTAAAATAAACGGCTTTAAATACGGAATAATATTTATTCATATGAAAAAACAAATATTGATAGTTACATCAATGGGAGCATTGGCTTTGCATGTCTTTTGAAAGTTTGATTAAATCTGGCTTATAAACTGTTGTTTTAAGTTTCAAGCACGTCTCTAGATTTTTATTTGTTAGTTGACTTCTAACTGTACTTTTTATTATATTCATGCAAGAGAATGCTTTCTGACACGAATATGTCGACCCGAAGATCGTCAGCACTCCATATGCCAACTTCTTCACCTCACTGTAGCATTATGGAAGACTATTCCATACGCCGAAAATGAGGGCCTCAACTCGCGGAATTTCTTTTAGAGCTGTCCACTTGTGCTGCGCGATGTGCATGCATTTCTGGACCTCCAACTCTTCCAACTTGCTCTTGAGTTCTGTGAACTTGCCACTCCAAAAGTCTTTGGTTTTCAAATCCAGCAATTCCGTTTGAAGCGATCCAGCATCAATTCCAAATGGCTCAATTTGTGTTGAGAGGATTTACTATGAACGCGAGAGCACTTTTGTCTGTTTTGAATTGCTCGAATCTCACAGAGAATCCATCCTTCATATTTTTTAAAGCTATGCTGAAGTAATTCGCTTCAATAGTTGCATTGGTCTCATTGCGATATTGCTTCAGATTTTTAAAATGAAGTAATTTGCCGCTCTCCATGTCTTCAACAAAAAGAAATAATTTTTTTTCGAAACAAACTAATTCTTAAGCAAGGCGTAGGCTGGGTTGCCCTTTCTTTGCAGTTTTAGATTTAGTTTCATTATGGTATCTACCATGAAGTTGAATTTTTGCAGACATTTGTCTTCCTCCAATTCGGGATAGTCAATGCTTTTTTCATTGAGGAATGTTTTTATTTCACTCAAGCACAAAGCAAAACGTTGCAACACGTTACCTCTGGAAAGCCATCGCACTTTATTGTGCGGAAGTAGGTCAGAAAACTGGCTATCTGTTTCTTCAAGGAAATCTTTAAACTGGCGATGGTAGATTGCTTTTGCCAAGATGCCTTAATACCAATAATCTTAATTACCAAGTTCATGTCCTCAACTACTTTGGCAGGAAATGTTTGGGCACAAAGCGCTTCTAGATGAATTATGCTGTGAAACGTTATAATTTCCTAGTTTATTTTTTTCTGAAGAATTGATGTTACCCCTCCATGTATTCCTGTCATACTTCTGGCTCAATCAGTTGCTAGAGAAACGATTTTATTTATATCGATTCCATTGTCTTCCAAGCATTTTTACACAGCATTTGCTATATCTTCTCTACGAGTTTGCCCTGAGAGCGGTAGCAAACCTAGCAATTCTTCTTTTGGACCTTGTGACGACATATACCTGACGAAAAGGTAACTTATGCCGTGTCTTTTATGTCGCAAGACTCATCTATAGCAAGTGATAAGGCAGAAGCCAGTTGAATGTCTTCCACTTGCATATGTGTTACATTTGAAGACGTTTTAGCAGTTCTATCTTGTACTGTTTTAGCAAATAATGACAAATCTGTGATTTTTTTCATGATTTCTGCTTTGTTTTTAAAATCACGAAACAGTTCTTCAGATTCACTTATAAAACAATCTTTGACGTTCTCACCATCTGTGAATCGTTTTCCTCTTTTTGCAATTTTTAATGATACTGCAAAGATTGCCAGATTTACATTATTGGAAGATTGCGCCCAGTTACTTAACATGGAACTTGAGTGTTGTTGTTTTTTGGAGCTTTTCAACAGCTTTTTTTAGTACGTCACCGGTTGGATATTTACCAGCAAACTGGGTATGTTTTGTAGTGAAGTGTCTCTCCAAATTTGACTTCTTATTGTGTGCGAGTTTTTCGTGGCAAATGAGACAAGTCGGAAGGCCATCTGTGTTGCATATGAATGCAAATGACTCCGTCCAATCCTGATTGAATTCTCGGTTTTCTTCTTCAGTTCTCTTTTTTACCAGACACCATGTTGGCGGCGGAGCTGAAAAAATGATTTTTTAAAATTTTACTTAGCTATCTAAAACGGCAAACGATTTATTTACCATTATTACTTCGTTAACACGATCCTCAGATATGTAATCCAATTCTGTTACTGATTTTATTATATTATACGCGTACATACTTTTCAGAAGATAATTCGCTTCTAAATCGTATTCTTCTTGAAACAACAAGCGAATAGACACGCAAAAACCGCAAGCGATTAAATTAACACACATGCAACGTAAAGTCGACCGCGCTATCCGAGGATGACTGACTGACAAAACGTCTAGACTCTAGACGGTGGCTGTTTGGGTGAGACGGAAATGGAATGCAATTGGCTGAAAGATAAACATGGTCACGGAGTCTCATCTCTAAGAACAAAAGAATAATTCAAATTTATCTCATTACTATCATGTTAAGAGTAGCGATTTGTAATTAACGATTATGAAAATAGAAGCTATTGAGAAATTAGGTACTTAAAAATATATTTTCTTATTTTTTAAGGGTTTTGGTAGTATATTATTAATTTTTTCGTATGGAACCGGAGAGCCGCAACTTTACATCAAAAGAGCCACATGCGGCTCGCGAGCCGCAGGTTGCCGCCCCCTGTCTTAGACCAATCAACGACAACGGCTTCGTCGAGGCGTCTTTATGAACAGATAAATATTGGCAAGCGGATTGATTTCCTGCGAAAACAATACTAATAAAAAATTTTGTTTATTAACGGCGTCTGTTTTTTTATTAAAAAAACCCGAAAACCGGTTATTTCAAAAACCTGTTATTTTGAGCGGTTATAACCGTCAGGTGAAAAAAACTTGAATAACCAAAACCCGGTTATTTTCGCAATAACCGACATCCTAGCTACGTGGGATGAATTTGGATAAGATGCTGATTGAATTTTTCGTGACAGTCACATCGAATATGAATTTCGAGTCGAAAATGGGTTTCCTGAATTTATAAATATGCTGCTTTAGTTCTGAAGCGACTGGTCAATCGGGATTTCAACTTCTTTCATTTTGTAAATACTTCCTTTCAGAGTTGGGATTTTCTTCTGTAATCACCCTGCATGTTATCATTTCTTTTACTCAATAATATCGAAAACAATTGTTTATTGATTTATAATTAATTACTGATGTTATTAATTTTATAATTCCGTGTGTTCATCTCGCAAAGCTTAAATGGGACTTATTTTAGGATTAAGCTTATATTAAAAACATCCTGAAAATCCATGCTAGGTTTTGTTTTCGGCAAATACAATTGATTATTATCTTTCGATGAAGCCCTGAATATATTCAAGACCATTAAAATGAAACCAAATGGAATTTTTAAAAATTAAACTAAATAAAAATTTTTACCATCGATAGGACATTCGTAGGGAGAGCCTGGGTCGACAACCTATAATCTCCTATCCCTAACTTTGTTTCTATGCTGACATAACATCGTTGATTTAACCCAGCGATTCTCAACTTGTGGGGAGCGTGATAACACTGAACTGAGGACGAAAGCATATCGAAAATAAAATATTATTAAAAAATGATTATTTTACTGAAAGGAAAGTAAAACAAAATACATTCTGACATAATAAAAAATAAAATTCACTGTGGCAACTTCAGTAATCCCTAGAAAGGGAAAAGGAGAATTGTCATCCTCACCCCCGCATCTTCAGATTCCCTCTGTCCCTACACCCGAGCGGGTGTAGATTTTGATACGACTCTGAGCCATGTGATTTCTACTTGTATATATTGTAGTGTATTTCAGGATGAATTAACAGACTTTTTATAAAAAAACACTTTTATTTTAATATAAATTTTCACCACAATACCGTTCATTCGTTGGACTATCAACATCAGTCGTTACATTTTGGTCTCTCTCTCTAACAAGTCATTTTAAAAATTATAAGATCTAACATCTTTTTCGTGCGTTGCTAGGCAACGCTCGTAAGACAAAATATTGTATTGCCACACTACATTTTAAAGATAAAACGTTAGAAATAACAAAATATTTTGTAACGAATATCTACAAATTTAATGACTCGAATATCGACAAATTTAAAGTTTTTTGGAGGGATGAGAGGTTGTGATATTCGTTACAAAATATTTTGTCATTTCTAAAGTTTTCTCTTTAAAATGTATTGTGGCAATACAATATTTTGTCTTACGAGCGTTACCTAGCAACGCACGAAAAAGATATTAGATATTATAATTTTTAAAATGACTTGTTAGAGAGAGAGACCAAAATGTAACGACTGATGTTGATAGTCCAACGAATGAACGGTATTATGGTGAAAATTTATATTAAAATAAAAGTGTTTTTTTATAAAAAGTCTGTTAATTCATCCTGGAATACACTACACTATATTATATATGTCGTAGTGTTGTTGTGTGTGTCAACAAAACTATAAAAGACAAATTGGATCATTATTGGATGTGGACATATGAACCTCACACATGAGAAACCATTACATACACATTACACTGATATAATACACCTATAAATAGGACTGTATCAGTACTGCACAATGTTTTTAATAATTAACTTAACAATATTAAAATAAAAACAAGTTTAATAATAGGGTAGACCGGGGCTAGTTGGGCCGTTTTATCTTCGAAGAATTTTTAAAAAATTACAATTCAACATTTTAATTTTTTTTAATGCAAACTCTATCGGTGTACCTTTAGGAAGAATTCACCATAATAACATTTGAAAATATTAAATATTAATAATTTAAAAGCTGAAGCTGATACCAAGTCGCGTGGCCCAACCTGCCCCGACTACGGGGTAAGTTGGGTCACATCACTTATTTAATATTCTGGTAAGGTAGAATTGAAGAAACATAAAAAAATTTTTATCACATTTAACTTTTCATTTCCTGCGAACGATAACACAAGATATCCTAAAGGAAAATCTCCTTCATGCACCATTCCTTGATGAAGTCATAAAATTATAAAATTGTAAAATTATGTGAAGCAAAAAAAAACCAAGAGATTGAAACTACAAAATTAATAAGTTTTATGTTGAAAACAGAATTAAATGACTTCATCGACACAATTTTCATCATTACAGCTTCACTTCTAAAACAGCAGCTTTCATTGCTTAAGAAGAAGCATTCCCTCTATCCGATTTTGTAACATAATGGCGAACCATCTTAGCTGGTAGCCCTGCAAGAGAAACAAAGTAGCGTGTTGTGATTATCGCAACAAATTCTTCCATATTATTATATTTAAGGCAGATAAATAATAATATTATTATTATAATATAAATTATAATATTAATTTAAAGAATAATATAAATAATATTAATTTAAAGAATAATATAAATAATATTAATTTAAAGAATAATATAAATAATATTAATTCCAAAAATAATATAAATAATAATATTAATTTAAATAACACAGTTAGGTTATAGATAAAAATCTGGCGCATTTTTACTCAACAAGAACTGAAATACAATTTTTAAATTCATCGTAAAATAATAGCAGAGCATTCTGTTTTGCAATTATAACTGAGATGGAATCAGCTTAGATTTTCTTAACAATTATCTTGCATTTTAAAATTGGTGCATATCCCATAAATTCAGATATATTTATATATCGCAGACCATGAAAAACAGTGTAGCAGCATCATTTGATTTTGCAGCAACATTGAATCATTACAGTTATTCATAACGGACATGCCATATATTAATTCGTTGTAATTCCATCTCAAAATTAAAAGAACATTTTAAAATCTTTAAAAAATATTGATAAAACTGAACTTTAAATTCTATATGCATTTCAATTTAAAATATTTTAGCGTAATTATTGCCTTTTAATAACAATGGGATATTTGATATGATTTCAATTTGCAAATTTTGACCATCATCAAAACTTTCTTCCTCTGAATATAGAAGAAATTAAAAAAGAATAATTATACATGAAATTGAGAGAATGGTTGCATAAATGAATTGATTTCGAGACTTCATTCGTTACAAATAGGCTTTGGAGATACTACGTGGCACGTTCGCTCGCCATTTCCACAGGATCAACATTCTACGGGGCAAGTTGGGCAGCCGGCCGAACGAGCCCCATGCGAAGTGGCCCAACTTACCCCATGTCGCCATCTTTGTTTCCGATGGGTGTACGAATTTACTTTGAAAGTATTTAATTAAACAAACATGTCCTACAGTAACTATGAACAGTTATCTTTCAGAATATTATTTGTAAAAATGGAAATTGTAATATAAAAACATAGAAAAAGAAGATTATTTATAAGGAAGGAAAGTTACTGACCTTGGCAAAAATTTGAAAATTCCAGCTAGTTCGTTAGTAGACGCTGCTATTCCAATGACCTTTATGGGAAAGAAGGGAGGGGGGATGACACATACTTGGCTGGAGTAACAGCACTATCTATCGGAAAATATTTAAAATAATCCGACTGACCCAACGTGCCCCTATGCCCAACTAGCCCCGGTCTACCCTACACTCGACGGACTTCTAGCGAAGCAGCTAGAATGAGAGGTAATAAGAGAGAGCAATTCTAGAAAGCGCGCGCTGTGGGTGTGAAATCAATCACACTTAACGAAAGGGGGTGGAAACTTCACAGTGATATTCGGACGTCCACCGTCTTATGCTTGAAGAGATGGTTGGGACGATTCCGTATCGATAGGGTTAACCAGATACTGAGATAGATATTAATGGAGTTAAGGTAAATCGACTTAAAATAAAAACTTTGAATATTAATGCCCTTGTTACTGAAATGCGTGAATCTTTTGTTCTTTTGCAGACGTGCGTCATGAACGTGGTGAAGAATCATTGCGAGTCGTGAGTTTTCTACGAAATGGCTTCCTGAGAAAATCCTCGATCAAAATGTATCTCCATTTCTGATTCATGAAATAAAAACAGAGTTTTCACAGTGATTGCTTTTATTGATCTGGATTATTTTATAAAATTTTTAAATTTAGCATATATTCTTTAACAGAATGTTATGCTTTGATGTTGGTTTGAAATATTTTGCTTTATTTCTTTACTTGGTCAACGATACGCTTTTGGTCTTTTCTTTTGGAGGGGTATTCTCATGACACAAGAGATTTGGCACTTACACGAATAGTTTTGATACTACTGATTAATAATTTAATTGAGCTAATTAATGCGAGATATGTATTGACGTTCTTCAATGACATCATAGTCACATGACAAACGTCATTACGTATGTCATCCATCTGCGCATTGTCTTATGCTGCGTTTTTGTGTCATATCCTTTCATTAATCATCAAAAACCAAAAAAAATATTTATTGAATGTAAGAGATTATGTTTGAAATTTATCTCTGCATCACGCATCCTTAAAAACAGCATAAAAGATATTTTTAATTATTTTTACACCCCATTACTACACACTTTTAGTTAACTCGAAATGGTTCATGTTTTTAAAGATGGAATTTTGCAAACGATTTTTCACTCACTGCTTGGTGTTCTACAGTTTTTGTTCACTTACTGGTACACTATGTTAATATCTTTAGATATTAATTATTTGCTAATAGATTAATTTAATTTTTATTTAAATGAGTGGCCCTATCTAGTCTTGAACTTAAGAAAAAAAAACTGATATTAAGAATCGTTAATATTACTAATATAATAGCCCAGATCTCTCGATAACGCTCTGACGTCACCAACAATAAACTTGAGCCATAGCACTGCGAGACGTTAAACAGCATTATTTCTTTGTTAGAGAACCTAAATTTCAGTCATTTTAAATTTAAAGAGTAATTGTCGTTCTAATTTCAAATTTAATAGCTCTAAAATAGTGAAATAAAATTTTTTATCGATTGATATAAAATTTATCTTGCTATGATCAATAGTTCCCGAGAATTTTTTAAAATTATATTAATCATACATTTCAAATTAATTTCCGTTTTTCAATAGAAAGTAGTAAATTACGTCAGTGGTATATCATGCGCGTGATATAGTTTGGACGCCACGATGCATCTCATTATTTATTACAATCGTGATGATATAATTTGATAATATTTTTTGGCAACGTTTGACAAGCAGAGAAGTGCTTTGTTTTGAAACTAGATTTTCTATCTATCTAGATTATATCTACTAGATTTTTTTAGGCCAAGAGGTGTTTTTTTTTTGAATAAAGAAATATGTAAATAAAAAATATATATTTCCTGTCATGAAACATATGTTTATTTTATTTGTTTTCAATCAATGCTAAACATTTCTCTCGCATATATATATCTATTTAAACGCGTCAAATTTGACGGGAAATCTCTCGAATGAAGAGGCAATTCGCACCCGTCATACCATGACGGGGGATTTTTCTAGTTTATAATAATAAATTAAGATTAAAGTCTAAAAAATAGAAAAAAATAATAAATAAATAAGTTTTTAAAAACCTGCTCTTATTAGTGCACTTAATAATTTTTTAATGAAAAATATGGACGCCAAAACAAACTCTAAAAGTGTGAGGGACTGAAAAGAAGCCTATAAAAAATTAAGCCACAATGGATATCAAAAAAAAGAAAATTCCTAAACATTCGTAGAAATTTACATAAAGTGCTGTAACTGATATATTTATCCGGCAGATGGAGCTGCCTCCCTTTCTCTAAAGAAATAATTCTTTGACAGACTGTGAGTGAGAGATTAACGCACGCGTGAAGTGACCCGGTGTTTTTAAGCCGAAAAATGTATAGTTCAGTAAATGGATTCCGAGACTACCTCTTTTGGACGATTTTACACAGGAAAAGGGTGTCAGGCAATGAGTCACATGAGCGCATTTCCAGAGTTCTTTGTCAGATAAAGCTCAGTAAATTGTAAACATCACCCTTTCATTCTTCACTTTCCCCCTACTTTGATGAGAATAACTCCGCCCGGCGCATGCGCAAATGCGCGGAGGGATTCGGAATCCGTTGCTAAACAATATTCTTTATTTTCAATGTTAAATGTAAATATTCCGTAAATAATCATTTAGTCGTTAAATAATTACTTGTCAACTTTCAAGGAGACCACTTAATTTCGTCCTGAAATATTTTTTTGTTTGTAGATTAAATAATGGCTCGCTCAGCAATAAGCCTTACAAATAAAGAAGAGTCGTTATAGTACAAAGTACAACTAAAGGGGGGGGGGGGGTGAGCAGTTTCGGATAACGATTTTTACTTTCTCGTATACGAAGTATACAAAGAGAAAGTATTGTAATAGTAAAAAAATTCGAACTCGAGATTTTGACGAATCTCCACGTTTTAGACCACCCCGAGTCCGAATAACACAATTTTGGAATTATGTCTGTCTGTGTGTCTGTCTGTGAACACGATAACTCGAAAACTATTAGAGCTACGGGAATGAAATTTGGTATGTGATCTTGACACATAATTTGTAGATTTTTATCAAATTTTGGACAAAATCCGTCTACGGAAGTCTGTCTGTCCGCGTTTATGTGAACAATATAACTCAAAAACTTGAATAGCCAGATTGATAAAATTTGGTACACAGTTTTATCATCAAGAATGTAGGTCCGTATAAAATTTTGGGCCAAATCTGTCAAAGGGTTGAGTCTCTGTCTGTCTGTATAATCGCATACTTCTAAACACACCGCATACTTCTAAAACTCGTAAACCCTACGGTTTTGATAAATAAAAATTGGTACGACGACTTGCTAACATTAATTGTAGATCCGTGCCCATTTTTCGATTCAAACGGTCGGGAAAAAGGTGTTCAAATCGCCTATTTGTCTTTTCTCATCACATAATGACGCGAGGCCGTTGTTGCGTAATTGCGCGATTCACTTGCGCTAATCCTCTCCGCTTCTACCCACGCCTTTCGCGTCCAAGCTTCCGATCCCCACGCTTTTTTTCCTCCGCTGCGTTAGATACGCTTGTTCGTTTTAGTGCTTTTTAGCTTATTTTTTCCCACATGTGTTGAGAGTATACGAGAAAGTTTAGGGGAGACCTTTCCCGCCTGTGTAGGTTAATCAATAAGCATCTATTACCGTTCTGTATCTAATTACAGTATGCGATTCTGAAATGTTTTGAGAGTAAAACGAATTCAAACTCTCTTTGTAGGCTACACTCATTTTCTTTATTAAAGTTAACCCTCCGTCGGGCGCAATATTCGCACCGATGAGTGCGGGCCCAATGCGCCTGACAGGCACAAGTAAACAATATTTTAATTATATTCTTAACACCCATTAATTGTAATTTTAGCATCCTAAAATGAATCACTGACCTTCTTGGAGAGGCTTTAAAGAACCAGCGGGAGTGTTCTCCCCTAAACTTTCTCGTATACTTCCCCAAAAACCGAACCTACTGTTGCCCAGAATCCAATGACTACCAGAAGGTTTTTCATTATAGTGATTGAAAAATATCTAGGCAAAGAATTTCAAAGAGATACGTAACTATTTTCCTCTCTTACCGGCTCAAGAACAAACTGACGTAATTTGCCACTCCGTAATGAAATTCCGTTCCGTTCTTCCAGCACGCATGCGTGTGGAGATAACGGATTCTCTTCAAAAGTAAATTATACAGACCGACAGACAGTCAACCCTTTGACGGATTTGGCCCAAAATTTGATACGGACCTACATTCATGATGATAAAACTGTGTACCAAATTTTATTCATCTAGCTATTCAAGTTTTTGATTTATAGTGTTCACATGACCTCGGGCAGTCAGATAGATAGACTTCCCGTGGACAGATTTTGTCCAAAATTTGATAGAAACCTACAAATTATGTGTCAAACTCATATACCAAATTTCATCCCGGTATCTCTAATAGTTTTCGAGTTATCGTGTTCACAGACAGACATAATTCCAAAATTGTGTTTTTCGGACTCAGGGAGGTCTAAAACGTGGAGATTCGTCAAAATCTCGAGTTCGAATTTTTTGACGATTAAAATACTTTCTCTTTGTATACTTCGTATACGAGAAAGTAAACCAGCGGGAGTGGTCTCCCCTAAACTTTCTCGTATACTCCTAACACATGTAGAGAAAACTAGAATAATAAAAGACGTCAAATAAACTTCCGTCGCAAGTAAACCAAAGTTGGAACCACGCGTGGTTTGAAGGATCAAAACAAATTCAAATCCTCTGCTCATTCTTTTGCGCAACAGGACCTGGCGAGACTCCCTAAATGTTTGCTTCCTTACAAAATCACTCCAGAATTTGTTTTTGGCAAACTGCCAAGTTTCGGAGCGTCCCTTCCTTGCGCAGGCATTGACACTAGTAGGCATGCGCAGGGAGTTAGTTTCAAAACTGAACAAGTATGCGATTATACAGACCGACAGACAGTCAACCCTTTGACGGATTTGGCCCAAAATTTTATACGGACCTACATTCATGACGATAAAACTGTGTATAAAATTTTATCCATCTGGCTTTTCAAGTTTTTGAGTTATAGCGTTCGCATGACCCCGAACATACAGACAGACAGACTTCCCGTTGACGGACTTTGTCCAAAATTTGATAGAAACCTACAAATTATGTTTAAAGACCACATACCAAATTTCATCCCCGTAGCTCTAACAGTTTTCGAGTTATCGTGTTCACAGACACACACACAGACACACACACAGACACACACACAGACACACATACAGACACACACACAGACAGACAGACATAATTCCAAAATTGTGTTTTTCGGACTCGGGGAGGTCTAAAACGTGGAGATTCGTCAAAATCTGGAGTTCGAATTTTTTGACGATTGCTATACTTTCTCTTTATATACGAGAAAGTAAGAAACACGGACTGTAGTGCACGGAAATAATCGCGAAGGCGAGACTTTTTTTGCAACGATATCTCCAATTTTTACTTTCTCGTATACGAAGTATACAAAGAGAAAGTATTGTAATCGTCAAAAAATTCGAACTCCAGATTTTGACGAATCTCCACGTTTGAGACCTCCATGAGTCCGAAAAACACAATTTTTAATTATATCTCTCTGCCTGTGAACACTATAACTCGAAAACAGTTTGAGCTACACTGATGAAAATTAGTATGCGATCTTTATACATAATTTGTAGGTTTCTATAAAATTTTTGGATTTCAGAGACATTTCGAATAACCCGGATTTCGGTTAACCGGGGTTTAACTGTATATAAATGTTTTTAAAATTCTAGTTTACTTAGAATATTTCTATCAGCGCCTGACAGTTTTACGATTTTGTTTTTAAATCTACAGTTTTGATTTATACATTAATAAATGTGTGTTTTTAAAAACTGTTTTATTTTTATTATTTTAAATCTTAAGACGTCGTAAAAAATTGTTTTCTTCACATAGTAGTTTTCAAGGTCATCGTCAGGAAACATCAAAATTATGTAATCAAAGCGACAACACTTTGTCACATTGACAAAGTTATGGGAAAGGTAATTTTCGATAGGCTTAGAGAAATTTTATGGATGCTAATAGAAAACACTTACTTTGCTTAACATGCTGGTAAAATCCTTTCCGATCAGAAATTATCAGAG
>BGPR01000888.1:284820-367296 GCA_013235015.1 Araneus ventricosus
TAACTTCTGTTGTTAGCCTTTATCTCAAAAATAAGACATTAGTTATATTTTTAACATATGTAGTTACCGACATGTAGATGCCCAACTTTGCGACTAGGTAGTCGCTGAACTACAATTCCGATTTTCAATTTTTTGTAACTTCTGTTGTTAGCCTTTATCTCAAAAATAAGACATTAGTTATGTTTTTAACATATGTACTTACTGAGATATAGAGGATCTCCCATGCAACGTTTTTTGTGGCGCTTTGACGTGTAAATAAAATTCTTTCCCGAGACCCCAATGGGAGGAACATAGTCCTACGTTAAAAAGTTCTTTGTTTCTTCTAATTCCATTGTGTAATTCAAAAATACTTGTTGAGTAAGTTGCTTAAAAAGTGAAGGAAAGTTACAAAATTTTCCTCCATTTTACTGGAGCTATTACGCGTCAAATCAAACTAATCGTCTTCGAATCCCTGCACGCTAATCCGTGTCGTAATTATACTTGCACTTCCGTGACAAATTCAAAAACTAACTTGCAAAATGAAAGGATGTGCATGCTTCAGAGCAATTTTCTGGGACTGTTGGTTTCGACTTGTGTGCGATTCATGTCCGAAAAGAAGCGGCTGTAATGAGCAAAGAGTATCCATCTTGTTTCCCCGAGAAAAAGCGACCTCACAGAAAAATAAATTCTAGCGCAGCAGTTCTCAAACTTTTCATGTTCGGAACCGAATTTATTAGCGTCCCTCTTTCAATCTGCATTAAATTTTGACATTACTTTCAGGAAAATTTGGAACTTTTTATTTATTTAAAGAAAAGCACACTACAGAGATAACTCCTATTTACAGAGTGCCATAAACAACAAACACACAAAGAACAAAAGCCAGAACTAGTGAATCACAAAGACATTAAAAAAAAAATACACTACAAAATAAAAAGTTAAACACAGAGAATATAAAAGTTGAATTCAGGGCCGGACGAACACTCCGCTTGTGGAAACTTGGCTACAGTAATCCCTAGAAAGGGAAAAGTAGAACTGTCATCCCCACGCCCGAAGGGATTCACCAGCAGATACCTTCTGACCCTGCCCCCAGGCGGGTGTGGATTTTAATCGAACTGTAAGCCATGTGATGTTTCTATTTTATATGTTTTTGTCGTAATGGTGTTTATATGTGTGTGTATTGTGAATAAATCAAAAAAGGACAAACTGAATTATCATTGAATTTGAATATCAAATCACACACATGGGAAACCATTACGCCGGTAGTCCGTGCCCCAGCACGGAGTAAAAAAAATCGAGGGGTGCAAAATTGCCAAAATTGAGAGAAAAAAAATCGCTACGGAGTTTCTGAATTAATTCGAAAATTTTCTGAAAAAAGAATAAAACGATCTAATTTAATGTGCTAATGACCACAAAACTTTCAAGGCACTACTCCAGTAATCTATATATAATCTTTCCAATCTTTTTTTAGAAATTTGAGATAGGATAATCACTTTAATGCAATCCTTGTCGATGCTGGCGAATTGGCGTCCGAAGTAGATGCAGATAAAAATTTTGAATCAATACCTAAACATCGAGTTCGACAACTTGATTATGAAAATCAGGATGAGACCATAATCGATGCACAGGAAAAATACAAAATTGAATTATTTTACCACCTGTTTGATACTGCAAACAGTTCTTTAGAACAAAGATTTTCGCAGCTGCAACATCAGTTACTTCTGTTCTCTATAACATATATATAAACTAAAAGATGTTAGTTCCTCTATAATTTTGGACAACTGCAAAGATTTAGAAACCATTTTAACAGATGGAGAATCATCGGATATAAACAGCCTGGGACTTTGTAATGAAATATCAGTGGTGTGTTCTCTATTGGAAAAAGATTTATCACCTTTGGAAGTTTTGAAATTGATAACAAAAATGAATTTTGCTCCAAACTTGTGCATTACTTGCTTTATTAATTTTACTTTAATTTTACTTCCAATAAGTGTTGCATCCGGGGAGCGTAGTTTTTCCAAACTAAAAATAATCAAGAACTATTTGCGAACAACACCATCTCAAACAAGATTGTCAGACCTCGCTATAAAGGACTTGAGTATGAACTGAGTAACAGTTTAGATGTTCCTGAATTAATTAGAGTGTTCTCTGAACTAAAAGCTCGTAAAAAAAATTCGTCTGAATTTATAACTCCTGCTTTTTTTTAAATGAAGTATTTTACGTGAAACGTTATTATAAGTATTTCTGTCAATTACCGAGTTACACCGTTGTTTTTGGACATTCCCTAAAAAATGTGAAAAAGACCATATACTTTTTTTCTTTTGAATGCTTACATTGTAGTCCCATAGGGGCGCAATCTTTTACTTTTGCACGGAGCGGTTCAACGGCTAAATCCGACCCTAGTTGAATACAAAATATCATAAAAATTTTGCTAACGCATATATAATTAAAAACGAAAACACACAATCAGAAAAACATTAAAACACAAAATGATTCTAAAAGTAGTATTTTTTAAAAAAATAAAAGCATTATATCAAAAGACCATTTCAAAAAGGCAAGGATTGAAAAGTATAATGCACACAAACGCCAAATCCTTAAAAACACATTAGGAGTTTTAAAGTTTAAAGAAGAAAATACACACGAGAGATAAAAATCAATTGCAAGACGGCGGTGCCGAAAGCAGAGTATAAAAATTAAACGCAAAGCTATAAAAAAACATTAAAAAATGTTTGAATACATAAGAACACGGGAAATTAAAACGCATAAAAATATTAAAAGTTAGATATCAGTCCAGTGTAAAAGGGCAAAATAAAACACATCATGTATTTAAAAGTGATAAACAAGAAATTAAAAAAAATTTTAAGTCAATTCCTACTTAGGTGAACAAAGAAAATTTTATTTTAGAAATTTTTTCTCCCATATAAAACTAAAATTAATCAATTTAATTTAATTAATGAATTAATATTTAAAAAACTGTATTAACATCAAGTGTCATCCACTACAAGTTTTAAAAAATGTATTTGAACTTGAGTGGATGAATAAAAAGTATTTTATTAACGATTGAAAATTTGAACAAGATATATAAATATATATATAGGGAGAGTGTGAACTAATAGTAGAAATTGAATAACTTTATTCATTATCAAAATATATATTTTGCTATTTATATTCATTAAAATAAAATATATTACAGGTATGACGCGATCTTCGTCCAGAACCTTTCTGTTATAAAATTGTGTAAGACTTCTCATTCATTCCCCTTTTTTCGCTACGCATTATAGTATTTTACATTAATTTATATGGGAAAAACTGTTTCGCTTAGGGGCTGTCCATAAATGATGTCACACTTTTTTTCAATATTTTTGCTCCCCTCCCCCCCTTTGTCACAAAGTGTCGCACTTTACCATACCCCTCCCCCCCTTGTCACATGTCATGCTACATTACATGAACATATATTTGCAGTTCAGAAACAAAGCACTACGTTATAGATCATATATCAAATTTTATTTTTAAACTTTAACTATGTGTTTTAATGACATTTGTGAGCATAACAATAATAATGATTATATGTGTATTTATTTTATATGAAATAGGATTAAGGTTTACAACAAAAAAAACCTAATTAATATACAGTAGTAATTAAATATGAATATAAAAGAGCAATTGAAAACAGTAGTATTTTGGAATTTGATATATTTTGTTTTAAATCTTATCTTTACTTTATGAACACAAAATATTCTTACACAGATTGAATTTATAAAAAAAAAAAAAGCCTCAATAAGATCAACCTGTTTGTGCCACTACCAGTTCTACCACTCACCCAGGTGGGGCGACGCATAGTTTTTTGTTGGACATTTCAAGGGTTTGGCAAGAGGTGAGAAGGGGTCTTCTAATGGTGAAGAATTTCTGCTGCTACCATATTCTCAGAACCTACCCTGAATGCCTTTTTCGAAAAGAAAGGATAATACGTGAAAAAAAAAAATCACATGAAAGTTGTTTTAGCCCCGATTAAAAAAATACCCTCAAATTCTGGTAATTTCGAAATTTAATCTGCTGATTTTAAATGTTTTCATTTTAACCAAAATGTGTGTTGTCACACTTCTTGTTACCCCCTCCCCCTATCACAAACTGTCACAATTTCACGAACCCCCTCCCCCCTCCAAGCGTGACATCATTTGTTGACGGCCCCTTAACGAGTGTTTCACATTACGAGTGAGCTTCTGGAACGAATTATGCTCGTTAAGTGAGGTTCCATTGTAATATTAAGTTTCAGAGATTCCAAAGCTGCAACCTAGGAATTTCGGTTATTGCGAAAAAAACCGGTTTTCGGTTATTCAGGTTTTTTTCACCTCCTGTCTAACCTGGCGGTTATATCCGCTCAAAATAACCGATTTTTGAAATAACCGTTTTCGGTTGTTTTTTTATAAAAAAAAGACTCCGTTTGTAGACAAAGTTTTTTATTAGTATTGTTTTTACAGAAAATCAATCAATTGGCGAATATTTATATGTTGATAAAGACTCTTTCAGTAAATCCGCCAACCAACCAGACGCCTCGAGGAAGAGGCTGCCATTGATTGGACTAAAATGATAAAATTCAAAGCTTCATAACTTGGCAAATTTTAGCCTAATCGAACCTAAAATGGAGTCTATATTCCGATCCGATTTTTTTGCCTGGTTATTGGATTTAAAAAAATAACCGGCTATAACCGGGACAAAAAAAATAACCGAAAAAACCGGTTAACCGGGACAAAAAAATAACCGAAAAAGCCGGTTAACCGAAACAAAAAAACGGTTTTCGGTTAAAACTGGTAGCTTTTTCCCATCCCTCAATGCAGCAATGAGAAACTAAAAACATTAATCAAGCTCGTATCCAGTAAACCCTCAATTTAACGAACCACGAACAATGGTCTTCGGATTTAACGAACAGAATTCGGCCTAATTAACAATACATTCAATAATAGCCTAAAAACGCCTCAAGCTTCAGTTGATGAAATGAAGCGTCAGGCATATTTTTCGCTCGTTTAATATTCATTAATATTTTATTATTAATCTGATAAGAACATTAAACATTTTAAATTTACAGCAGATTTTTAAGTGAAATAACCTATTTGAATATTTTTAACACATATCACGATTTAACAGACTTCCAATTTTGCGACACACTTTCGTCCCTGGTCTTTTAAATCGAGAATGTACAATGCTGGTATCTGACTACGTGCGGGAACGAATTTTTGATAAAGAGCTTTAATGTGCAATTTCAGTTCTTTTTCTGACTCAATATGATTCAAAACAATGATTAATATCAGTCAGGAAATTTTACGTCACTTGAGATTCAGTAAAATGGGATAATTTAGGTGAAAAATGGGGAAAATTAGAGCAAAAAGCAAAACGCTCTAACAGAAATTCTAATCCATATATTCAAATTATTTCTCTACACAGCACATTGTCGGCTATGGTGAAGGCAATGGACGAGGATCTAAGAAATACTTGCATTTACAGGAAAGTTATGGCAAGTCTTATTCAAAATTTCACAAAATGCATAGGTATAATCAGCATCAAGCAGCTCTAAATCAAAAACTATTGACCTCAAAACTATATCTCTAGTTCATTGCCTTTAATACACTTAAGACAACATATATACAAAATTTCAAGGAACTATATAGATAATATTTTGAGATATTGTGTTTTGCGTAAGTAACTTTTGACAAAATATAAGTTTTTCAAAAAACGCATTTCAAGTTTTAATTTGCTTTTCATTAAAAATATGTTTATTTAACTTCTTTTGAAATTTGCCACATTTGTAAGATACACATTCTTTATTCGGAATCTTATCACATTTTTTCATTCTGAGAGCCAGTAGTTTTTTTCTAGCGTTTTTTGTTCCTGCCAAAGACTGTCTCTTAGAAGTGACGATTCTATGGTTATCGAGGTTAAGAAATTATTTCAATGTATTTATTGGCCAGGAACTATTCCCAGTTCATGAAATACCATAAAATCAATCATTAAACAACAATTCAGTTATCGATGTTCCAAAATGTGAATTTTGTAACTCCACAAATGTGCATTTTGGCAAAAATGTCCATAGTAGCTTGTAGAAACTCAAAACCTAATTCAAACTGACACGGCTTGCAGATAGAATATATAATAAATTGAAATAAATAAAAAAGCAAATTAATTTAGATTTCAGAGTGCGGTGTATTTGGTATAACAAGGGAAAACAGCCAACTTCCTGTTTCTAGCTACAGTGTTTTATAAAAAAACTAGCAGTACCCGCACGGCGTTGCCCGTGGAATCGGGACTTCAACAAATTTAAAAAAAAAACCGCCCACAATGACACGAAAAAGTTTTGAAAACAAAATCAAAACAGAAGATAGACATTATTGATTTTCCCGCTTATTTTGCTTCGCGATTATGACATTTTAGCTGTAGGAAAACAGTACAGAGTACGTTAATCCAAAACTATATTAAAAAAATTTTTAGCGTGAAAATCATTAATAAACAGCAAGAAGCAACTTAAACAACATGTGTTTTTAATAAACTTTAGAAACAAATCAAAAGTATAAAAAATATAAATCAGAACGCGATTCCCCCCCCCCCCCAGATTAAAAAATTGTCTATCATGAGCTTGAAGTGTAAGGCGAAATTGATCAGAGCGTAACAGACAGACGCGCACAAAGAAAAAATAACTAAAAGGAGAAAAATACCATTTCCCTAAACCTGCTTAAACGGTTTAATAATTCATTCAAATTAAAGCAATAAAAGTAATTCATCATATTCCCGTACCTACCCTGATTCATGGCAGGAAGCCAAATAAAGCCATAGTTCTAATTTTTTCCGCCAGATGACGCACACTTGGATTGAACGGGATTTCCGTATTCCGATTCCTTCTGAAAAACTTCTCTGAACCCATCAACTAAAAAATTAATTAAAAATCGACTTAAATTGGTATTTTAACCGTTCTTATTTTAAATGAAAGAGAACCGTTTTATTTATTAGCTCGAAACTTTTCAAAAAGATAAGGAAATTAGAACGTGAGATGGAGTCATTTGATTTTGAAATCTTAAAATTTCATTCGAAAACTGACCATTATTTAAAAATTTCTCAAAATTCAGGAAATTACGTTAGACTTTCAAAACAAACGTCATTAAAACGATAATTGTTTGCTCTATTTGATGGTGCATTGATTGTTTTTTTTTTTCGATCATTATTTCTCGTGGATTGGCCAAAAATGTACGAAAAAGCACCCAAGCCAACACAAAACATTAAATAAAAAATTTTCTAGATGAAATTTTAAAATTCAGTCTTCGAGGCGCATTGAGTCACCGTTAAGACTACCTGTGTGCCAAATTTCAAGTTTGTAAGTGCGATAGATTCGCCTGGACATCGCACGCAGGCACACACACACGCACACAAACATTGCCTTTTTATAAGTATAGATTCTATATCTCCGTTTCTATTCATCGTAAAAATAAAATAAATCCCCGCAAAAATAAATAAACCAGATTTAGAAAGATAAATAACTAGACTTTAAAGTAAAACCATAACAAAATTGTGAATTTCGTCCCAAAACCGTCTTTTAGACGTAGTCAGATACCAAGGCATGTGACTAAGCTAAATTCCTCGTTTTGCTGAAAATTTTCGAAATTTGTTTTATTTGTGCATTTTATAGGCCATACATATAGGTATCTAAAAATGCTTTATTTTTGTTTCGACTATAATTCCAAGTAAAGTTATAATAATAAACCGGAAGTGACAATTCTGATACAGGAAATGGCAATTTAAAGAGCCTTAAAAATACAAACAATTAGTTTGAACAACTATTTTTTAATTCTCAAGCAATATATTGTCTAAAAATATAGGTTTAAGCTTCCATTTCTTATTTTTATTGTTTTATTGGTTTTTGGCGACACTTTTTTTAAAAAAAATACAAGACAACAATAATTACAACAATAAAAATTATTTTTTGGCGCTCAAATTAGAGTTTTATAATTTAATTAATTTATTTTGAACTATTTCCTGTTCTAAAGTGTTTTTAAATACAAATTTATCCATTGATACTTAAAAATTACATAGAAATTGACAAAAGCTAATTCAGATATCGAGAGGTCACTCACTACCTACTACACAAAATTATTCAAAAAAAATCTAAAAATCTAAAAGAACACAAAAGTCGTTTAAAATCAAGTAAAAGAGAGTTTGACTTGTAAATATGGCGATTTTTAAGATTCTAAGGTGAATACAAAATTTTTTGTTCTGTATGAAAATCTTTAAAAGCGTTTTCTGAGAAACTGTGTTTTTTGATATTTTTCTTCGTGGAAAACATCATTTTGGAAAATGTTTTTGAGATATTCAATTAAAATTTGGCCAAAATGTTTTATTTGTTTCTAGCCATGTTTCGAACTAAAGTCTAAGCTGTCTGCCTATATTTATTTATTTTGATGACTTTTTAGTGAAAAAAATCGATGATTTTTTTTAAATTCGAGTTTGTTCACAAAGTTTGGAATATCTCCAAAACTTTTAGAGGTATTAAAAATCTGTTAGTTCATAACACAAATAACCATGTTAGATATATACTGTGCAAAAATGGATGAAATATATTCAACAGAACTTGTTATAAGAGGTTTGGCGTAAGTGTAAATTTTCACTAAAATTTTGGTAAAAATTGCCTATGTTTTGAAAGTCAATGAAATTTTCAATGAAATTGCATTGGAATTCTTAGTTTTATAACTCATTTTAATTAAAAAATGAAAGCTTTTCATTTGCTCTGAATAATTGCGTGATCTGCGATTTGTTGCGGTGGAATTGTTCTCCCAAGGTCAATAGAGAGACGAATAAGATATTTCTGCTATTAAGAGTGCAGAGGGGAGTTTTTATTACTTTCCCCCTATTATTTATTTTAAGACATATACTGATTTATAGTAATATTGGAACTATATATAATCTTTCTAGAGAGTGAGTAATTTTTTCTTAATCGCGCTTCATTTCTTTATCAAAATATAAATCTTTTTATTGTTTAAAGAAAGAAAAATATTGTTTATTTACGAGAGAGATGCTAACGCGCCATAATAGTCCTTCGCATAACTAAATGTGATAATTCCAGCTTTAAATTTCATTTAAAAGACAAGGATAAAACACAAAATTATTCAAACTTTTAGGAGATTTCACTTTTATTGCAAGAATGTGTTTTAATTTTAAATATATCATACTCAAATATAAATAATGAGCCTTCTCGCTTTTTCATGAAAAATGTGCTCTAAATTTTTCAAGTAATTTGAATTATTTACTTTTCTTTGCTTCGTTGAAATTTGAAGCAATAAATTTCTCAGACTTATTAAATTGTAAAAGATAATTATTTACAGTTTCCTTCAAATTTATGAAATTGATTTTAATTTAATATCCTGAATGCAAACTTTTTTAATCTCTGTCAGATTGATACTGCAAGTGTGGGCTTCATGCAAAAAAACGTAAATTACTCGCTTAAAGTATGTGTAAGAAATACAAACGCAGTAAATAGCAATAATCGCTGCATGTATAAAATCCTTAATTTAAAAAAATATTTATGAAACAAAAACTTGTTTGTAATATAATTACACTGCATTGCTTTGCTTAGTTAATGAATGGAAAAAGATGTTAAAAGAAAATTGACTTTATTTCCATACATCCCAAATATAACTTTTTTATACCTTGCGGAATAAAGTCATAACGGAAATTTGTTTTGTTATGTCAGAATTATTTTTTAACTGAAACTTGACAAAAAAAGTTAAGGTTAGTTTTCAGATTTATTATTATTTTTTTAACGTCGGGGCATTGTTTCCCGTGATCACTCAACAGATGTTTTCCATATAAAACATCAACCAATATCATATATTTATTAAATCAGATATTTTATTTATTAAACATCGCTTCAAAATACCCTCAAAAATTGTGGAAACCTTTTGAAATTTGCACATTTTTTCGAATATCTCTCGAAAGACTAAATGGATTTTCCTTTAGCTTTGACCATGTAAAGAATAGGTTTAAACACACAACTTATATTGAAGATTCGGTCACTAGGGCATTTAGCGGGCCAACGAGAATTTGATGAAGACGAAAATGGATTTTGGCTCACCCCGCTTCACAGGAAGCTGATAATTATTTGCAACTTTTATCAGTGGTTATGTTTAATATGCACATTGCTTAAATGCATTTTCATACAAATAGATAGTATATTCTGAAAGATATAAAAGTTTTCTTTAAAAATGCGAAATTTTCCGGCACGTTTTTTTTTATAACACGCAGAGTTTTAAATGAAATTGTACGAAACCTACAGAACACATGGCAATACATTAGAGAAACTTTGTACAAAAATTTGAAGTAAATACTTTGAATATTAGAGAAAATATACTATACCAAAAATACAATTTTGGCCACCACTGTAAAATTAAGGGTTTAATTCTCAGTAAACAGTGGTATAAAGTAACTATTTTATTTTGTTGGCATTTTTTGGTTAGCATGCCTTATTTTTGGTATTTTTCAGCCTATAAATACTTCTAGAAAATAGTGTCCTTTGCTTTACTGATTCTTAAATAGAAATATTTTAGACTCAGTTAATTAATTCTCTTTGTCAGATTTGAAGGACGTAAGATTATTAACGCTTTTCACTTAAAACAGTGTACAGAATTAAAGTACTTTGTATAAAATACAAAGTTTCGAAATTCGAAAATAAAAAAATAATCTTTCCGATTTTCAGAAAAACATCTTGTACAAAAAAAATTTGTATGCAACAATCCAATGTTATACAGGTGAGAAGGTGTAAGAAATAATGACGCCTAATTCTGCATTAAAAATCGAAATACAGTAAAACCCAGTTTAACCGAATTCGAGTTAACCGAAACCCGGATTATTCAGAATGTCTCTGAAATCGCAAATACAAAAAACACGTAGTGTACTGCACGAAATAATCGAGAAGGCGAGAGTTTTTTACAACGATATCCCCACTTTTTTCTTTTAAGCCTCCACAAGAAGGTCAATGATTCATTTTAGAATGCTAAATTAAAATTAATGGATACTACCAATATTAATTAGGATATTGTTTACCTGTGGCTGTCAGGAGCATTGCGACCGAACTCGCAAGTGCGAATATTGCTCCCGACGACGGAGGTTTAGCTTTTAATAAAGAACATAAGTGTAGCCTACAAAGAGGGTTTTGAATTCGTTTTACACTCAGTGGCGGACTGGTGAGGTTACCAGCTTGCCCGATGGAAAGTGGGCCCCCTTAAACAGAAGACAATTTGGACCCCCAGGAAAAAAAAGAACTCTTTCTCTATAGTAAGCTTTTCTAAAGAAAATAAATAAAATAGCCCTGTACCCAAGGTCCGTGCTTCTTATATAATATTTAACTTATGAATTTAAAATCAAATAACTTTAAACACAGTTTCGTTATTTTAAACGTAGAAAATTAAAGGGTGTTAAAAGGGATTTATTTTAAAAACGCGGAAAAATGAAATATATAATAAAAAATTAAATTAAATATATAATTATTAAATACTATAGATTTATATTATATAATTAAATATAAAAAAATTAAATACATATAATTTAATATATATATGAATTAATGTTACGATTATAGATATGTGTGGGCCCTCACTGACTCCTGGCAACCACTATTTTCAGACCCAGTCCGCCACTGTTTACACTCAAAACAATTCAGAATTACATACTGTAATTAGATTTACAAAATAACAATAGATGTCTATGGTTTAACTGGAAAAAATCTTTGTCCCTTCCCTCCTTTAGTTCGGTTAAGCGGGGTTGTATTTATATGAATTGCGATTCATATAATATTTTTATGAAAACATAATCGATCTTAACAACAGACCATATTGAAAAATATATTCTGAGCTAAAACTGTAAAAAATCTTCTTTATTGCGCGCAGATATATATAAAATGAAAACCCTTAACCTTAATGATTAAAACAAATAATTGCTTTTTCATGTGTTTCGAAAAGTTTGTATTGCAAAATGTTTCACAATTGATTAGCATTAAAAATGAACTTCATCACTCAAACCATTATTCACGTGACCATTAAATTAATCCAATTTTATATCCAAGACATTTCGAGAAAAGGTGACTTTTACCTTTTTTATTTTTGGAACGTTGCATTAAATATTTTCTTTTTATATTCATTTCCTTTTCAAGGAAAATGTTGCAATACATTGGTGCGTGTAACACTTAAAAGGAAATTTAGGTTCGCGTTCGAAATCGATTAAGTATTGTTTCTACGATTTCATATTTTTATTTAATCTATTTTCTCAAAATAAATAAGAATCATCTAAAAGAGATGCTCCAAGTATTCTTGCAAAATGAACAATAGCCATCTTCTACATTACAAACGGAAAATACGTCCAATCATTTACCTCAGATAGTAAAGAACCTTGAAAGCAAACACAAGCTTGCGGAACAAATATTTTAACGATAATTATAGATACGAATTTCTGTCCGGCCTTCGGACATGAAGCAGAATTTTCTTTTTTAAAAAATACAGTTTATTTTCACTGTAAAGGCAATTACTTTTATACACGAAAGTGCTATTTTGCTTATTGTCACCTATATGGAAAATTCAATGAAGCATTGTATCGAAAATTGAGGTTACAAATTCAGTGAAGAATGGCTTGGGTGCGATTTTTTTTCCTGGAATAGCTTCTGAAATTCTGGCAACCAGGAAAACGTATAATTTTTTAATCGTAAGAACATGATATAAAAGACGTAAACCAAGAACGGATACTTCACATCGGAACTTCCATCCTCAAGAACTTCAGCAGTAGATATCGCCTGATTTTAAGTCCAAATATGAATACCTTCGTAATATTCGCAATTTCTTTCGCCATTCTGGGAGCATGCTGGGCTGATGATGACGACAAAGAAAAGAAGAGAGAAAAAGTTGTGTCTTTTTACAAGTGCCTGTCTTGTGGTAAGTCAGATTTCTTCAAATTGCACTTAACGAATTAGAATTTAATTCGAATGCAAACGATTTTAGTAGAGAAAACTTTTGTTGTGAAATATAATCCTGAATTTTTTTAAAACTAATTTATTTCAGGATCTTAACGGATTATGTTTTCCAACACCGCAGCTTATAAATATTTCAGAGAACAGCGTTGAATTTAATATTATTTGTACAAAATAGCATAAACTGCAAAATGAATATTCTAGTCATAATTGCAGCTTCTATGTGATCATGATTAGCTAATAATAACAAAAAAGAGAGAAATTAGCTCTTTTCATAAACGTTTGCAATGTGGTAACATTGAATCTTATGATACATGCTGTGTCAATTTCAGTTTGAAATTAAATATTCTCAAGAATTTTTTAAACTGGAAAAACTTACTTTTTATTTAAAAACTGATTTATTCCGAAATATTTCTGAACAGCGAATTCTAAAATCCATAGCTAATGCTTCAGTTGATTTTATGGGCTATAAAATATTATATTTCGGAATGTGTAGATGTAACAATATGTGGTATTCATTTGCAGAATTCAATTTATCGAATCTGACCCGAGCTGGAAGTATTTTTTTTATTTCTTTTCGCTAATATGAAGAATAGAAACGCTGGACATAGCCGGATTTTATTTAAATTTCTTTGTCGAAGTACGGAAATACATAAAAACCTGGGAGAAGTAAATAACAGAGATTACAATAATTGTTTTATGAAATTTTCTATGAAATGTAAAAAGATTTTCCATAATATTAATTGCATGGTAACATGTATTTATGCATCTGTTTTAACGTTTCAACCGAAGTGAATCCGAACATTAATACCTTCTTTCTCATTTTTTCATTACACTTATATTTATTTACATGCAAAGATATTCTGTTCTAGTACAATACATCATGAATTTTGCTAGAAGTTTCTTTTTTCATGCACAAATCTTTTGACATTAAATTTGATTAAATTTTAATTTCATTTAAATTGCCAAAGAATACGATTAAATCCTCTATTATTTTTTAATGAAATCTACTCGGAACATTTATGTTTATAATTGTAGATCATTTTTCGAAATTTGAGAACAGTACGACCTTAATAGAAGATGGAATTTAAATTTTTAGGTGTTATCATTAAAATATTATTTCTTTAAATTCGAAAGCTCCGTTCTAAGAATGAATTTATTGTTTGCAACGGATTCGGAAACCCTCCGCGGAAGGATGATGTTCACATTTTACTGAGCGTGATCTAACAAAGAACTCCGGAAATGGGCTCATATGACTCATCGCCTGACTCCCCTTTCCTGTGTAAAATCGTCCAAAAGTGGTAGTCTCGGAATCCGTTGCTGAACAGTAGGTGCTTCGAACATTTCAGTGTCATAAAATAGAGCTTCGTTCACTATGATTCTTGCCCTCAAGTGAGTCGTGGACTTGAATTTTGAGAAATTAGGGATTTCTTAGATATTTCAATATAGAATCTCAGTTATCTGTCATAAACGGGGATTGGTGATGTCCACTTAGATAGGTTGGATTAGTTGGATAATAGGGAAAGAAAGAGAGGGAATATTTTTTATGATAACATGGATTAAATTGAATATCTTTCATAATTTACTATATCTCAAGTTAAAAAATAAAAAAGAGAGCATATGCAAACAACAAATTAATATTATTAATAAAGTTGAGTAAATATTTATAATTCAACTTAAGGAATGCAAAAATTAATTAAAAGTTTTATTTTCGAATTAAATTATCTAAGAAAAAAAACCCTCCCTTCTTCAGTTCAAAAATGTAATAAATTTATACTAATAAAGTTATAATATAAATTAATAATGTTATAATATAATATAAATTAAAAATGCAATAATTTATTAATCAATTAAATTCTTCAAAATTTATTGAAAAAAAAGCAAAAATGATAGTGAAGCAAATATGAATTACTACGTAGTCCGCAGAAAATGCTTGTTAACTTTTTCGAATTAGTTATATTTCTAGTATCATTCAATGCAAATTGAAGTGTATGTATTTGTTAAAGAAAAGAACAAAGTTGAAACTTATGGTTTCAAAATTTATTCATCCCGAACAAGTTTAATTTGCTGGTTCAATTTATCTTCTTTTAAGAGGAATAAAGCCTGATTGTATATTTATATCTTCTGCAAGGTATTTTTAAATTTATCAGTAAATACTTTACTACAAAAGATGAATTTAGTTCCTTTCAATATATTTTTTTTCTCATAGGACCTAAAGAAGCCATCACAGCGTACGGGAAGTGCGAGCAATTTAAACCAGAGAAGGTAAATGGTGCTACTTTTGAAAAATGTTCTAAAACATCTGACATCGTCTTTTCAGCCCCCCCCCCCCCACGATTATCGTATTCACATGAATTCATGTTTTAAATCAGCGATTCTGAAGTTTGTAGCATTTGAGAACTTTTTCCATCATATCAGTTTCAGTCGTTTCTTCTTTTTTAGTCCATGTCCTCTTAACTGCCCGTACCCAATAATTGAAAATCATTTAAATTTATTTAGAAACAATTTATTTCAGCAACTTTAGAGGGTGGATGATCTAAGTGCATAATCAGCAACCGATTTTCACTTACAAAATTACCTGAAATACACCAGCATCAGTGGCAATTCAAATTCTTATGGGAACTTGATGAATAAAGTATCCTGCATACAAGAGGGGGAGGCGCAACTGCCACGCCACCAATGTTTCTGGATTTGAGTCCATCAGACATTTTTGCCTGGAGTTTCATTAAATCCGTTGCGATGTATTTCAGCACAGCACGAATAATCGTGGAGCCTTCTTTATCAAAAATAATATGTCTATTGGACGTTTTCCACAGCACAAACATGTGAAACAAACACATACACTTACATCACAAACGTTACATCACTGACTGACATCGAATTCCATGTTCAATCCTCCTATTATTCCCCGTTGCTAGGTAACGTTAGCAAAAAGACAAATATATCGTTGCCACACTATTTTTATAACCTTAAGAAAAGAATTAATGCCAAACGATTTTTTTAATTAATTTCTTTTACAGCCAAACGATATTTTTAAATTAATTTCTTTTATGACAAAACGATTTTTTATCTAATTAATTTCTTTTCTTTAAATATTCTAATAATTCTACAAATACATATTTTTTTATTCGTTACGAATATTACTCCGTTGTGTATATATATAAAAAAAATTGAAACCGTGGATGTTTTGAAAATCAAGCAATTCCTCGAATATCTCCGGATATTCGACGAAACACTTGGCGAGAACTCGATTACCATTTAGAAACTTGACGTGACTCAAAAGATTCTAACATCGAACTGTATTGATATCTTTAAAAAAACTTATTGATTTGTTCTTTTTATCCAAATAAATATTTATAAATTCTAATGAGTATTTCTGTAACTATAAGCCATTACTTTTGGATATCTTTCACTCGGATACCCTGTATTATTGGAAATCGTATAATATTTTTTAGTATTGTAGAATATTATACAGATCTTATGCTTTTCCGAAGCTTAATTTAGTTAGATTTACATCCCGTTTTGAAGCTACTTTAGGACAGACCTCGTAGGATGACACCTGAGACGGCACCTCACTTTCCAAACTTCCACGTCACATCAAAGTGAGAACATTTGACCCTCGACGACAGATTTAACGTGCACCAGGCCAACGTACAAGTGGAATCTTCTGTGGAATTCAGTCTCTAACTCGTGATCCCGAAGACGGAACATTACCGCTACTCATGCCAGGTCACCGTGACTTGGTACTTTTGGGGATACTTTAATGTATATTTGTTGGCTATGTAACTCAGTAACCATAGAATCTAATAGAATAGTAACCATAGAATCTAATAGAATAGTAACCATAGAATTCGCTATATGGAATACAAATAGGTTGGTGTGTAATTAAGTGCGTCTTAAGATTTTCGCAAAATTTTAATAAGATTTTGTGGTCGATACAAATTCAAATGATGCTAGTGGATCAATCTATTTATAATAAATTAACGTATCAGATGGAATTATAAATCAGTAATAACAAAAGATTTGTGCTGCTTTAGAATTCATAATGAATTTCCAAACTAATTTCAATTAATGGCCAGCAGAAAGAATTTATTTTTACAATACTGCACATTTAATTGCTTCTGGAAAATTTAAGAAAATAATTTCTACTCTTATACTTTATCTCATTTAATATATTTTCAGTGAGATACAGAAATAAATTTCAAAGTTATTGCCTGAAAACAATCTAACGGCAAACTTTTTTTACATTTGCGCAGAGCAAGACCCATCTTGAAGGATGCCTGAAGAAAGTACTACCAGAAGAAGTGCTAGCAGATGAAGCAGGAAAATGGGAACATTTCTGTCAAAATCCAGCAGGCCTTGGAAAAGTATTTTAACACTTGTTCTATTTATTATTATTATTTCCTTTGATTGAAAATCTACTTTTTCTACAACATTTCAATTTTCAGTACGGATTAACCAGATTTTTTTTTATTTAGAAACGTTTCTTTTAATTAATAAATTGGCGGAGGAATGAAAAAACATCTATTCAGAAGAAAATGTGGGGTTTTATTCACTCTTTCACGCATGTACAGCAAAATAATCCTCTTATTTGCATGCAGAATGTAACTTTTGTCAATGTTTCTTTTTTTTTATTCCAAAAGTAAAAACGGTGAGACACAATACCACTATCTTAGACAAAAAATGCACTGCTTCTTTTATAACTTTTCTAAAATTTTTTGGATTCTTGTTCGAATTACTGGCAGTCATTAAGTCATCCGTTGGTCAGAACTCAAAAACAAATTACTAAAGAATACAGAAGTATTTTTTCACATAACTTTTTCGATGATGTTTTGAATCGAAAGAATTTCGTAACCAAAAGAACGAAAACCATTAATGTAAAGAGCCTCACAAAATTTTAGTTAAGCAAAAAAAAAAAAAAAAAAAGGTTTTTTTTCCATATTCTCCAGGAAACAGTTTTTGGATTCATTCTTCAAACTCTAGTTCTTATTAACTGGACTTTCTGCTTGTCTCTATTCAGCTTCTCTATATAGTTTGTGAAGGCACAGAAAAAAGCTCCTTAATGTATAAAAACGCCTATTACCCTTCTCTTTGCTATAAGAAAAGTGACTGAAAACACTATAATTCTTCGTATGAATAAAATAATCAAAAAATACTCTTTCTACCGATATTCCTTTTCCTTTTTAAGAATTTTTTCCGAGTTCTAATTCGAAACAATTTCTGGTTTATATATTTCGATTAATAAATTCATAGAAGGTAAAATGCCAATGGTGATACTTTAAAACAATGTACGCTTGTTAACTATTAGGAATAAAGAAAATGAATAAAAGTAACACCAATTAAGTTGATTTACTAGTGACGAAACCAGGAGTGGCGTTACAGTCCATCCGAAGGGGGACAGGGTTTCTCCGGCAAGGGGGCAAGACCTGATGTATAAGGGGGAGGGGCATAATGATGACCCTCTCAAATTTTCACCAAATCTTTATTTATATACTAATTGAATATCCCGTTGTGTGAACGGGGTATTCAAAAATTTGCTGGAGGGGAGGGGCTTTTGACCCCTCCTGGCCGAAATCGTAACTTATATAAAATATATCAGTAGCAATATTTGAACATTATAAATAATGCATTGCGTTTCCTACAGTTTCATTAACGGCGTTGTTTTTTCTAGATTTTTGACTGCTTGTACAATGAAGACTACTTTAAAACAGTAAGTTATCTACTTTATTTATGTATAATTTTTGTGTTAATACAAGCGCATATGGATTTACTTTTATTTTAAGCACTTAACCTATTTGCTTGAACGTCCATCGAATTATTTCGTATTTTTAAATCTTGCAAACAGAAATTAAGTCAGTAACTGTCGTTATAACCCAATACAAAAATTACGCGGAAGCCATAAACATCCAAAATGTTCTGTGGACTCTATTCTGGTACTCCCGGTTGGGGTTGGGTTCCCCCCTTAAACACCGGAACCCAACCCAACCGGGTGTACCAGAATAGACCCCTTAGATGATTTAAAATGACAACATAAACCCATAGCAAAATGTGCCATCCAATTGGATAAAGAAAACTGATCTGTCAAAGGGGTTCATCCCCGTTTAACTATTTGATACATTTCACAAGTTCTATGCAGAAAAAAAAAAAAAAATCAGAAAAATTCTTTGCTTCACGTAAATCTATAAATAAAATATGAATAAACAAGAATTTCTGATTTTTCAGTAAATTATGAACGAACAACATTATCTGACTTTTTTTTTGTTTATTCTAAAGAAGTAAACAGAATATTGTTTAGCAAAGGATTCGGAAACCCTCCGCGCTTTTGCGCATGCGCCGGGCGGAGTTATTCTCATCAAAATAGGGGGAAAGTGAAGAATGAAAGGGTGATGTTTACATTTTACTGAGCTTGATCTAACCAAGAACTCCGGAAAAGCGCTCATATGACTCATTGCCTGATACCTCTTTCTAGTGTAAAATTGTCCAAAAGTGGTAGTCTCGGAATCCGTTGCTGAACAATATATCTAAACTTTTCAGAATATGATTCTGTAAGAAATAAAATAAGTTTTTTAATAGTTCTTTCTAAATATCTCTTCGTTTGGGAAATAAACGTTCCATAGAGATCTTGCTCAGCTAATGGCTTTTCAGAAAGAAAAAAAAATCATATTTAAAAAAATTAATTAGACATTTATTTAAAACACAGAATGAAGATAAACGAAATAAGCAGAAAAAAAAAACCACATCTATTCTAATAAGGAATTTAAATCAATAAAAAATGATTAACTTTTGAATACTGTTTTATGTACTAGGGTAAGTCACAAAAGATAAGAAAAAAATAATTTACCATGATAATCACTTGGAAACAATTTTATTTTTCAACATAATCTCCACCAATGTTGATGCACTTATCCCATCGTTTCATCAGCGCCCCAATTCCAGCTGCATAAAATTCCTTGGGTTGCTGTCTCATCCACAGTAGGACTTCGTGTTGAACGTCGTCATCATGTCATCGTCAGATGAAAATAGCATGGGGCTATGTCTGGGCTGTAAAGTGGATGCTGTAGCACTGACCAACCAGACTTAGCCCCAAGAGATTTTCGTCTGTTTGGTCCACTAGAACAACATCTTGGAGGCAAACACTTTGCAGATGATGACGATGTTCAACACGAAGTCCTACTGTGGATGAGACAGCAACCCAAAGAATTTTATGCGGCTTGAATTGGAGCGCTGATGAAACGATGGGATAAATGCATCAACATCGGTGGAGATTATGTTGAAAAATTGTTTCCAAGTGATTATCACGGTAAATTATTTTTCCTTATCTTTTGTGACTTACTTAATGACTCACCCTCGTATTAAATGAAAGAGCAAATTTTCGAAATAAGGAACAGTTTTATCTTTCTTTCGAATCTAGTTTTTCTATCATATACCAAAGAGCTCTAATCTTAAAGATAACTGAAAACGCTTTAAAAAATTTTTCCATTTTCTGAAAGTAAGAATATAATAAAGAGTTTCAACTGAAATTGCCAACGCATTCCTGATATAACATGAATGAATATATTAAAATCGTGATATATCTTCCGTCTTAGTCTCGTTTCGGATAAAAAATTCTATTATTTGAAATGCATAATGCTCTTTTAATATTTCATTTCTGGACTAGATTGTGCAAGTATATTCCATAAAAACATTGGAGTTTTTAATTTCTTGCTAACTTGATTCTGTTAATTAACATTTGAACATATACCTGGAATAACTTCACGAAATTCTAGTTGTTCAAATAACATTAATAATGACAACAAGTTCGATTATATTTAATGTTTCCTTCTTTGTGTTTTATTGCGGTCGTGATTCATTTGTAAAGAATTATAATTACTTGTTTGAGATAATACATGATAAAATTAAAATTTAGCTTGATTTTAAAAGTTATTTTTAAGACATATTTTATTTCACATATTCCTTTCTTTTTCAGCTGACTGAGGAAGATATAGCAACTTTGAAGAAATTCAGAGTAAGTTTTATCACACAATCTAACATTTCTCTCATTTATATAACAATCTTCGCATATGAAGTTCCTCCTTTCACCAGGCATGCTTGTGAAGGATTTAAAATTTAACATTTAGTGACATGCATACACAATAAAAAGTAAAAATAGACTAATGAATACTAGAAAAAAATCATATGGTTTAATCGTTATGCTAACGTTTCACTCTGAAGCAGCACGATGGCTAATTTAGGACGGACTTCGTCATTTTAAGCAGTGGTCAGATGACGACATATGAGCCGGAACGCCTCCGCGCCACGCCAATGAGAGGACGTTTGGCCCTCGACGTCGTATTTAGAGTACACCAGGCCTACACACGTGGCATATCTTTGTTGCAATCAGGTTAGGAACCTCAACAACTCCGGATCGTAAGCAGAGATCTTTTCGCTAGGCCACCGCTGCCTAAAAGATTTATTCTGTAAACACAAACTAACGTTTTCAATTTAAGTATGAAGAACTTAGATTCCTGAATACTGGTCCCATTTTGGAAGGCAAAAACTACCATTTCTTCTAGAAACGGTGTTTAGCTGCAATTAGAAGAGATGGGATCTTGGATTGCCAAACAACGCGCATTCGCTCTACGAAAGCCTTTTACAAAAACAACATTAGTTTCGTTCTTAAAGATACATGCAATCAGAGTGTAGGAAAATAACCGAAAAAATGGACAATGCTGTACTAATAGTATAGCATTATCTATGTACATACTATGAGCAAAAGAATGGGAGGTGTAAAATGCATATCACACAGACACCTATCGTGGTCTGTTTTCGTGGGCACGAGGGCAATGCCCCTCGCCAAAAAGTTTGTAGCACGTGACCGGTCAGACAAGATGACGAAAATCGTGAACTGTATTCAACCGACTTGAAAATGCACACGATGGGGACTGAAAATCTTCAGCAGCGAAAATTCAAACAAATTGGGTGTGACTTTGACGGTGACGTAGTTCGCCTTCCACCATACCGAAATCCTGTCTAACCGGTAGTCTCAATACGTCACGTGCTACAAACTTTTTTGGTGAGTGACATTGTCCTCGTGCCCACGATAGCTGTCCGTGTGATATGCGCTTAAAAAGCATTATGTATACATATTCAACATATTATATTTATTTCATGTTGCTTTGAATTAATTTGTATCTCAGATGATGCATGATGATATTCTTTTTCTGTTTCAGGATTGTGTTAAAGGCGTTAAAGAACAGTACTGCAAAGAATAAAGAAACGGATATTTTATATAAATTTTATATTACTGTTATTTCATTATTTTTCGAGTTCGTTTATAACAAAAGTTTGTATTTGAAAGATTTTTATAAACAATAAAAATATATTTATATTAAAAAAAGAATGTATATTTATTGGCATGATGCAGTAGCAACTACACATTTTTGAAATCCTCGTAGTCAATGTTTATTGTCTTTAAAAAATAAATTATTGGATCCACTTCAATTAGAAATTGGCGAAAGCAGGCTTCCAAAAATGAACATAAATAGTATAAATGTGGACTTAAATTTCAATTACTAGAGCTCTGCTTCCCCTTCCTCCACACCGGATAACGGACAGACTAAATATGCTACGTAATAAGGAAATGAAATTTATAACTAATTAAGAATTTGGTCCAATCTTAAGTTTATAAATTTTTTTAAAAACTTAATAAAACTATGAATTTCTTTTAAGATTTATGGGATTACACGAAGTCATTATGATGCTTTTTTTAATGCAATTTTTATGTTTCCCGATGATTACTTCAGAAACTGCACCTAAATGATTTTGGAACTTCAAAATAACATTCCCAGCTAAAAAAAAAATCTGCAGAAAAAAAAAAAAAAATGTTTGAGTTTTTTTAAAATGATTTCTGAGATTTTTTGAAGACAGAAAAAATCTGCATTTTTTCTTCAATTTAATCTGCAAAAAAATTGCTTAATATTTTTCTCTAAATATTCTGCAGATTTTTGTAAGACAGCGAAAAATATGCATTTTTCCTTCAATTTAATCTGAAAAACAATTTACTTATATTTTTTTCTTTAAATATCCTGCAGATTTTTTAAGACAGAAAAATATATGTATTTTTTCTTCAATTCAATTTGCAGTTATTTAGAAGATTTTCACAACATCATTAAACTTAACCAATAATCTGTTGATTTTTTGAAGATTTAACTGCTATTTCATAATATCTGCATTTCTCTAAATACGTATTTTGCACCATATTCTCTAATATTGCAGCTTTATTTTCCAAAGGATATAGAACAAAATTAGAATGTAATTATCATTATTGTTTAATTTTACAGCAGACAGGAGTTTCATCAGTTCCTTTTTCAATTAGTGATATCGACCATATACTTGTATGGAAAAGGAATGCATCAGCAGAAAAAATTTCCCAATTGAAAGTTGTCTTAGGCACTAAATTTTTTAAATATGCCACTGAAAAAATGAATTCTTAATTAATTTTTAAAATAAATATTTGAGATTTTACCATTTTAAACTTTTCCCCCATAATTTAATTAATTTCTAATTAGTTTTCCAACTGTCCTTCTGACTAGCTGTTTTCCTCCAAAAAGAAGGGAAAAGTGGAGCTTGCGCCCTTTGGATGGAGAGAAGGCTTATCAGAAAGAAAAAAGGTGGAAACGAATTTATTGAAACAGAGAACCTAAATTATTGAACAAAAATATTACCAATCTCATCTATTACTCATATCTATGACTTTGAAACACATGTTCTGACCATGATTGATTTTTACACCACTAGAGCTATGGTGACATTAAAACTCACATAGATTATTTTACCCCCATCTTGTGTAGTCATGTTGTTATTTCTCCTGCCTGCCAACTCTATGAACGCAGGTTCGAATCCCGGTCAGGATGAGTTTAATGTTTTGTCACAATCTGCATCGACATCGAACAAGTAAGCTGAATTACAAATTAGATTAATTAAATTAATTGAAATTAATAATAACATTAATTGTAATTAATAATTAAGCCTTGAATGCAGAAAATCTGAAGGTACTTGGAACATAGTTTTCTTCAGATATTCTACATTTTTTTTCTGCAGAAAATGTGTTCCAAATACCTTCAGATTTTTTTTAGCTGGGTCTTTTCAAATCTTAAATGCATTTTTAATCAAAGCCACTATCAAATGCATATAAATAATTCGTTGTTTATTGCAGACGCCACTTAAGCCAATTTTTTAAAATTGTGTTTATGTTGTTTTCATATTCTAAAGGAGTATTTACATAATGAATCAAGAAGAGACAAGAAAAGTCACATTATATGAATGTAAAATCTACTAGGGGGGGAAAAAAAAGAAAAAAATCATTGGTCCCAGCATTTTGATATGATTCACTTATGTGGTTTCTTGCAATCAACGATTCAATTGTATTTAATATTTTTACTTGGCAGAATGGCAAAACGCGTATGTGAATAAACGCAATAACTAAAATTATGCGCGATTTTGTTCAATTTATAATTTTTAAATTCAAGAAATCTTTGAAATTGCAGCATTTAACCTTTGAGGACGGCCGCACACTTAACACTACAAGTGGCTGTCATACCGTTTGACAGTCGTCCTCAAAGGGTTAAGTAGGATAAATTCTATAAAATATGATACCAAACCGTACGTACAAGTTTAAAATAGGCCCGGTATAAAATGTTCCATAAAAACTTAACAGATTTTGGTTCATATTTTTAAATATGTAGAGCAGATATTTTTTTGTTACATTATGACTTTCTATCATAGCTGTTGATATTGTTTGAAATTTGTTGCCTTTTTTTAAATTTCAATATCACAACATGCACAAAACACCAAGGAAAAAAAATTCAGACTTTAAAAATGTCTTACATAAAAAACACACACTTTATTTTACTAAAAAAAATTACATAACTTGAGAGTATACAACAGTTTAAAACATAAACATTCTTCTTCACTTACTAGTCCATTACATTGGCTAAAACATCATCTGATGCAAAATTTATGCGATCTTCCAATTGGAGCTACAACTTAGAATTAATTAAAACAGAATGGAAAAAAATCACGCTGTAACGGATAAAATGTTAAAATTGAGTCTGCCAAACTCCCAGGAAAAAAGCTTTCAAGACCAAACACACACAGTTTCATGATCTGATTCTCAATCCTTTGGGATTTGAGACAACTAATTAATTTAGAAGCTGTAGATGAAATTCAGGCACATTTATCAAATTTTAATTATTAATTTAAATTTGTTCATTTTATGTATAAAAAAAATGTGTCATTCACCCTTGGAATCGTTTGTTTACGAGTTCTCCAGTATTTTTCTGCAAGGCTGGAGAAGCTCATATATCCAAAGATTTCTTTAAGAGAGAGAATATATAATTTACATATACAACAATCTCAATATTTAATGAGCATAACTATTCCCTCTGTATATATACATGTAGTGTGGAACTTGGCTAACTGGGAACAAACGAGACAAAAAAAAAAAAAAAACCCTCGAAGACTGGATATAAAATTAACACAACATTTAAATAAAAAATGGCAGTAAAAATTTATTTTTAATATTTAATAGTTTTAATGAATAACACATAATAAATAAGCAGCAAGCAATTTCATTAAACAAAGTAACTTAAAACAACGCAATTTTTGTCACCAAGGTTAGAGAGTTCCAGTAGTGATTATTTTGTAACTACACCACTGATGTGGTCCAAAATTCGATATAGATCTACAATTTTTGCGTTAAAATAACATGTCAAATTCCATCCATTTAGCTCACTGCGTTTTCTATTCATAGCATTCAAAGACAAACGAGTATAACTCCCCAAAAAAAAGGAGTTTTTCCCAGTAATCAAGGAGAACCAAAACGCAGAGATTCATTGCATACGAGAAAGTTATGAATATAAAAAATAATATTTTCTTTGTTTGAAGTGTCATTTTCTCACAATTTACAACGTGTGCAAATCATATATCAACCAACATTTAATAGCTAAAATTATATATTCAAACTGTTTCGAGCTGTGTAACTAGTCCATCTAGAGTTCAGAAATGTAAAAAAAATGTCTCACTTTTATATCAGTTCAGCATTTTTCAATGATTATTTTATCTAGAAAATAGGAGATTTCCCCTCATTTTAAAAATTTAGCTGTCAGACTGCGAAAACTTCCTGGCCTAAAAGGGAAGACTGTGGCTGCAGGATACTCTGATTTGACATCATCTGAAAATTAAATAAGCATTAATAACTCCATGCAATTTAAAATCTTCATTCGTTTGTGTGAACAAGCATGTGCATCCGCAGACTTCTTTTTTCAGTAAATCTCTTCTGACAAAAGACACATCCAAACGGTTTCTCTTGTGTGTGAACCTTTTTATGCCTTCCCATGTTTGATGCATCATTGGTGGCATATGGGCACAAAACGCACTGATAGCGAAGTACATCTCCTGGGCGTACTAAAGAATCCTTCCAAAGTTTCATCCGGGATCCTGGAATAAAATGAAATGAAAATAGAATAGAATCAAACATATATATAGATATCATTATTTGTATCCTGTAGCGCATGTTTTAAATCGAAATAAAAAAACTGAAATATATATAAAAAAATGTCTATTAAATAACAAGTAAAAAATAAATCCCGATTTCATAAAAAAAACTCATTTTGACTACCATTTCGCGCTTTGACCTTATCGTTAAAACTATTAGCATAATTTAGACTATCAAAATGATAATTGACTAAATTGGAGGTTCCAAGTCCGTGTTTTACCCATTTTGCACTAAAACTGACATGGTAGCGTATAAATGTTATATTTTCTGTGTAGTGATTATTCAAGTTGCATCCAAAAGGGAGTAAGAACAAGTCAAAATCCACTATAATTTTAAATGCAGCTAATCAACTTTGAGATCTTTTTTCTCCGAAATGAATCTCACGGACTTGGTTCATTTTAACTCTGAATCCTCCTAATGTCACACAGCATTTAAAACTTCTATTCTTATGTAATGTAACTGGGTGCTAAATCTGGTACTATAAGTCGAACAGTCTGCCCTATTGAGAGTTTTGAATAATTTTTGAATCACACATGTTGCAATTTACAAGTAGTGTCCAACCTATAAACATTATGTTAATATGTTATATTACTCAATCTGGGGAATTTTATAATCGCTATTTAGATGCAATGCTGTAAATAGAAAGAGAACCGTTACAGTTAAACGAAGCAAGTTGTGAATTAAATACAATAGCATAAATTATTAGACGAGTTCAATGAGACCTCCAGAAAACGCGGAATGCAACAGAAAATGGGCCACCTTCCATCCCAACAAAGCTTTAGAGTTTACGTACAATTTGACGAAAGCCCATACGGCATGGAAATATTAAAATTGATTTCAATAAACTCATTTCTTTCATGGCTCAGTAAAAATAAAATTTAAAAAATAAAGTCAAAAATTTTGTCTAGAAATAAGGCACTGAGAACCAGAGTGGACCAATTTTAATTAAACAGAACTAAGCATGATATTAAAATTTAAAAAAAAAAAAACCCAAAACATATTTTCTTTCAAAACTAGAATGGATCAAAAGTTTTAGCTACCCTAATACTGCAGTCATAAGCCTAAAAGGCGTATCTAAAGAAACTATAACTTTTGGCTATGAAAATTTTAGTAAATGTACATTGTGCTAGTTTTATGAGAAACGCATTTTTCTTTAGTTATTTTCTACTATTTTTTAGTAAGATATGGCCTTTTTGCTTAGGAATGATGTCGGATAGCTCACAGACATTACTAAGCAAGAAAAAAATCTGAAAATTAAAAATATTTAGATATGCCTTTCACACTTAGGAGGGCAGTATCCAGATAACAGCAATTGTCAAATATCCCATTCCATGTTTAGCAGCTTCTTCAATGCGGACGTTGATTGGCCTAAAATAATGAAATTCACAGCTTCATAACTTGTGGTCAGTTTTGACTGCAGAAGAGTGGAACTTTTTTCTTTCATTCAAAATGTTAGCATATCCAGATTATTTTACAAACTATGACAAATAAGTCCAGGACTGTATAAAAATTTAGATTTCATAATCTTTAGCAGTAAATTTATTGACTCAAACAGCATACAAAATAATTCATTGCATCGTTTAAAGCATTAAACTAATTGATGGTGTTACCGTGTGACTGTTGATCCTCCATATGTTTGGCACAGTATAGTCAAACATGGTTCTTGCACCAGTAAACTTCAGTATCTATTCCAATTCTAATTGGTGGTATATGTCTATCTCTGATTATTTGGAAATTAGCTATTCGGGCACGATTTGAGTGGTCACTTTGTATAAGTGTGTATGTTAGAATAAGAAATATTAATTATTCAAATAACCATGCATATTTTAGTCAACTCATTAATTAAATCCCTGACCACTGCTCTTGATAGAAGAAAGTGTCATTAAAAGTATAATTACTTTAAAAAATCCGGAAATCACATATATTTTTTACCATTAAATAATAGTTAAGATTATTTACAAATATGAATGGAACACTGACAGCTAGAACTTCTATCATATTCAGGTCGGTGAAAGGGTACTTGTTTCCATGTAAAGAAAAATTCCTGTGCCCATTACTAATACATATTTTTATATTCACATGCATAGCCAAATATAAAAAAATGTTCATATAAAAATTAATGATATTTTAATAAGGAAAACATTAATTAAATCTCAAAAACAGGAAAGTTTTCTTTATAATAATTACATAGGCTACAGGTTATTTTTAAGTTAGTTAAGCCTAATATTAACAGAAATGTGGAAAATCTACAGATAACTAAGTGAACTAGGAATTCTTGCTTCCTTTCATGCATGAGGTTCCATAAACATATGGCAGTTTCGTCTTATGGTCAAGTGCCCCATTGTTGGTGTGTCCCAGGTGGTTGCCTAGTTGTAAAATGAGCCCTCATTAGAATCTCAATATTAATTAGCAAAAGTAACTGAAAAAATACAGTCTTGATTTAAAATATTTCATTGACATTCAACAAAGAAATATATTTCATTTAACTTCTTTCTGTTTACCATGAATTAATGTTTTATTTTCATATCATGTGTCAAGAGTAGTAAATGATATATAACAAGAATGAAAAACATGAAGTATAACAAGGTGCATTTTAGATTTAAAGATTAAAGTGTTGGTGTAGATTCAAGCATTTAGTTCACTGGTTAGTTTTTCTGGTAGACATAAAATGAGGTTTATCAACATATTTAAAAACATTTATTTTTCCAGAAAATCAGAAAAATTTTGAACAATTCTGCATTCCAAGAGAATTTTTTGTGATCAGGAGAAAAAAATAATGACCATTACAACTGGGTAAAGTCCCGTGGGAAGATGTGGAATCATTCGCAGACACATAGTAATTTTTAGATGGGCCATAATCTATCAATTCGTATTACGTGAAATCATACCAATAACATATGTTCAAATGCAATCAAAGTAAACCCTAATCAATGAAGTTTATTACACAAGAAAATATATTAATTAAAACACTAGACAGCCTCATCATAACCTTGAGCCCGCAAATAAGCAAATAAAATAAAATAAATAAATAAATAATAACAATAAAAGTCACCCTAAAAATAATATATTTTTGGAATACGCTTACCAAACCAGTGAAATGCTTCATATAAAAATATAATCTTTTTATCTTCAAATGATTTGTTTTCAACAAACAGTGCTCAGAAATAATACAAAACTAATATCAAGCATAAAATAAATATTTAAACAATTTATTAAGTATTTCTGCAACTTAAAGTATATTTTCCAAAAAACTCCTTATTAAATTTTAAACATGATTATACTACAATTTTTGTGTAGAAAGATCAAAATGCTTTTTCCTTTGAAGTCTTTCAGATAAATAAAAAAATAATAATTTAAACATGGCTTATGAAACTTTTAGCAAACATCAAAATAATACTACAAGTGAAAAAAAATATTTAACCACCATTTCCCTCTCAATATATTAGGAACTAGAAGATTTTTCTAAAAAATTATAAGTGACAGTTTGATTTTCATATTTTAAAAAGTGTCAGTACAAAACTTTCAGTGAAAATGCTCAAATAATAATATCAGGCAATTCTAGCCAATTATATGTTTGAGTAACATAGATGGATAATTATTTTTTCATGCATAACAATCGACGTTTATTCATATTTGGCACAACCTTTACCAATTAAATAATTAAAATATTGGTATGCATCATAAAACCAATAATGGATTTATATTATATTCAGACAAAGACAACAAAATCATATTTTTCTATAAAGAATAATTCATTAAAAAGAAAAGTCAGGTCTTTTACAGAAACTTTACATCGCACTGGCGCAACCTGTGTTAAATTAAATGTATATAATGGTACAGTAAATGCTTCCGCACAAAGATATCAAGACACCCATGCATTTCCACAAAAATAAGCCAGAGAGATTATTTATTTCATCCATATGAATCGACATTTATTCATATTTGGCACAACCTTTGCCAATTAAATAATTAAATTTTCATTAACTAATTATTAAATTACTCAAAATTAAAGCCAATTTATACAGAAATGCATCACTGATCAGTGTGATATAAGTGAAAGTACCTTCACAATTACAATGCATGTGCCACCACTGCCTATATGATAGGCAAATAAGTCAATACTTTAATTAAAAAGAGGTAGAAAAAAATGCATAACTGATATGAGCTGAAACATAACAACATCAGCAGGTATCCCTGTTATTTTGAAGGTTGAGATGTCATATGACAATATAATGTATTCTTCAATCATTTTGAATACACATGGTGTATTCAAAATGATCTTTCGATACAAGTCAATACCTGAATTCAATTAACCCGTTAACACCCAGCGTCCTATTCATAGGACAGTTACATTTCACGTTCATGGTTGAACCGAATGCATTCCATTGCTTATTTTTTGCTTTGTCTATGAAGTCAATAGGTATTGCCAAACTCCAAAATAGTTTTCAACACGCAGATACTACCAGTTAGCCAGATTTTGAAGTCAAAATGTTGTCATTTTGAATTTTTTTTTATTTTTCGATATTTTACTAAATTTTAAAAAATAATATTTTGGATTTTTTTTTTTAATTTTTCTAAAAAAATGATAATAAAGAAAGAAAATCGAAAATTTTTTTCCCTCCAAGTTTAATTTAAATTCACAATTAACTTTATCTTGGTGTTTTAAATATAATTTAATAGAAATTTATTGAAATCAACGCTTTAAATTAATTTGGGTGTTAATGGGTTAAAAGAGATAAAAAAAATTTGAAAAATGTATAAATAATATCAGCAAAAACAGAAAAACATGTCTTCATCATCAGCCATCATTGCTGCTTTGAATGCTGGGATGTCATATGGTAATCCAATGAATACCTGAATGTACAACGGAAGTCACACATGGTGCATGAAAACGGCTTCTCTCCAGTATGTACACGCATATGAGTTTTTAAATAATACTTCTGGCTAAATGATTTATTGCAGAGATGGCAAGATAACTCCCGTGCATGCTGAAGACAATGCGTTATCAGTGTAGAACGATCCGTCGTCTCAAACTGGCATCTATCACAAGAAAGCCTTTGTTCAGTGCTTAAGTGTGTAGCAACTCCAATTCCAAATGTAGGAACTATAAAAAAATGAAATGGACAAAAGAAACTGTTGAAAAATAGCTAAACATTAGTAAGAGCTAATTTTCAAATAATATGCAAGAACTACGATTACAGTAAGTTTCAGTTTATACAAAGTAAGCATTTTAATTTAAATTTCAAATCAAACAAAAATTCACAATATTATGTCTGCATAGTAAAAAAAAAAAAAAGTCTTTTAATTTTATCAAAGGAAATTCAAAATTTACGGTTTAAATTCATAGTTCATTTCATTCTTTTCTAAGAAATATATTCATATACAGTAGGTGACCGGTTAACAAACATAAACAATTCAAAGATGATATTCATTAACCAATGATCGATTTGCCATAGATTATGTTAATTCGATTGATTCATTCTGAAAATCCAAAAATAAATATATAAACTTTAATATGCTTATTTATATGCAGTAACAACATAATACATAAATTTCGTGTATTAGGTTTCTGTTGTGAGCAGATTGGACACCCCTTTTATAAGACCCGCTATATTGTAAGTCCCTTTTTTATATAAAAAAAAAAATTCAGAAATCAATAATATAGTGATTAAAAAGGTCATGCATATAATAGTGAGAACCATTCATATATGTGTGAAAGTTCTCACTTTCAATTTCCATTCTTAGCTGTTCGCCTGACAAGTTCACTGCTGTTGCCAGAATCTGTAATCACTACCAGTGATTACTGATGCCAGTAAGATTCATCTCTACAAATATTGCATGCAGTGTTGCTTTTCTTTTTAATATCCATGAGATGTCTGCTATCCAAATATAAAAATCTTTCATAAAAGTGTAAGTTATCCTATTTATTTGAAATCCAAATTTTTGTTTGCTGAAAGCACACTATATTATTTGTTCACATATTCATCCATAGGTTTAGAAAGCCCGTTACTATATTGTGACAATACAAATTGGGGGAAGTATTCATATGCAATTTTATTTAAGTATTTTATTACAAGTAATAAGCATTTTATTTAAGTATTTATTTATTAAGTATTATATATATTTAAGTATATTTCATTAAACAAGAAAATTATCTTCTTTAAGTTAAACTGTATTCTTTTTCCAACAGAATATACTAGAGTAAATTAAAATGCAAACGCAATTTTCACGTAGTATTTTTATTTCTACACAAGAAGAACTCCACATATCACAGTCACACATGGCAATTCACTTTCAGTATTATGCAATCAATTTCTGTATACATTCCCGGGGAAGGTTTTTGATTGCTCACACTATGAGGCCGATCCCATTTCTAGGAACGAATTGTGACAACTGACAGAACATGGGTTCACCACTACAAACCAGGGAGTAAACAACAAAGCTGGAATGGAAACATCCATTGTCCCCCGTAAGCAAGAAATTCTAACAGCAGCCATCCTGTAGGAAAGTGATGCTAATGATGTTTTGGGATGCAAGAACCTGATCCTGGCAGAGTTCTGCCTACAAGGTGCAAGTGTCAACAATGCAAGATATTGTGTGATCCTACAAGACAAACTAAAACATGCAATTTGTCAAAAGTGACGAAGACTGCTCTCTAAGAGGGTGCTCATACTGCAAAATAACACCAAACCTCATATGGGAAGGGCAACAGTAGACACTGTGCACCAGCATAATTTTGAGCTGCTGTCTCATCCTCCATACAGCCCTGATCTGGCACCATTGGATTACCACATCTTTGGTTCTTTAAAGGACGGCTGCATGATCATTGGTTCATGTCAGATGACAAGGTTCAGAAGGCAGTGCAGACATATCTTCAAGAACAACCAGAAATCTTCTTTATGGACAAGATTCAGGAGCTGATTGCACAATATCAAAAGTGCACATGTGGAACAGTAGTTCTTTTTCTCGAGCGGAAATGAAAATTTTACATGAAAACTGCTTTTACTTTTGATTTGCCTTTGTATAAATCATGTGTAACAGATTCAATGCTTTTAAAAATCACTGAGAGTTTTTAAAAGAAAAAGTATAAAAGACAATGTTTCTAAGATACATGGAAACTGGAAGAGAAATAAAGGTCATGAAAATTTTATTGCAGGAAAAAAGCAAATTCTTTTACAAATTGGTATTAACAAAGTAAAAAGGATATGCAAAATACATAATGCTGTAACTGATATACATATCTTTTTGTAGGTAATAATATCCTGAAATAGTTAAAAACTATTCTAACAACCATTGGGACGTAAATAATAAGAAATACAACTTATCAAAATTCAAAATATAAACATTATGTAATCAATAATGTTTCATTTTCCTTAATACATATCCTACTTATACACAAATAATAATGAAACTATAATAAATCACCGATGAATCAACCCATACTTATTATTATCAGTATTTCAAAGTAAGGACAATGATTTATTTTCACTTCATCGAAATTGTTAGGTCACATCCAACAGATGACTGAAAGCTGCTATGCGATCAGAAATTAACTCCAAAACAGAGATTTTGAGAATAGATATTTTAGAAAAAAAATCACAAAAAAAATCAAAATTCTGCACTTTCCCAAAACCATTTAATGTTCTATAAGTAGACTATTGTGTAATGGATTAGAGTTGCTTTCAAAACAAAAGGACTATATTTTAAAACATCACTTAAGAGCAATTTAAAATTGTGAACATGAAAATTCAAAAACTGGTGTTAAGAAATATGTATCAGTAGTATTGAATAACTGTAAGAAAAGTATTTGTTAATACAAAATAAGCTTGTAATAATACAAAATAAGCAAGTGTAAACATTTATCATTGATTACAATACATAGCCAATATAAAATGGCAAATTAAATATGACTCTTATCACATACAATATTAATCAAATCAAGAGCTTGGATGATATTTTTTTTTAAAAAATGCCATTCTAAGTACAAAAAAGTTGTTACTCAAAAACAATTACTGCAATGACCAGTTATGCAAAAAGAAACCAACTTTAAAATAAACATCTTGAGATATATATTGTTAGCAACGGATTCGGAAACCCTCCGCACTTTTGCGCATGCACCGGGCGGAGTTATTTTCATCAAAATAGGGGGAAAGTGAAGAATGGAAGGGCGATGTTTACATTTTACTGAGCGTGATCTAACAATGAACTCTGGAAATGCGCTCATATGACTCATTGCCTGACACCCCTTTCCAGTGTAAAACCGTCCAAAAGTGGTAGTCTCGGAATCCGTTGCTGAACAGTAGTTGATTTCTAGAAAAAATGTTAAAGCAGAATTTTTCCAAAATCAATTATTACATTATAAACAAAGAGTCATGCAATGGATTGTAGCTGGTTTCACTTTTACATCGTAAAATGGTTCACTTAAATGCAGTTTTCAAGGTGAACCCCAAATTCAAAAATTTGAGGTTGGTTCTCGATAGCATAACTGTGTTCAATTTATATAAACAAAATTTTGCACAAAATATGTACGACAACAATTAAAAAGTCACTTAACAGTAAGGGCTTTACTTGGAAGCATTTGTTCTTGAATTACTTCAGTACATAGTGAATATAAACAAAATTTTGTACAAAATATGTACGACAACAATTAAAAAGTCACTTAAGAGTAAAAGCTTTACTCGAAAACATTTGCTTGAATTACTTCAGTACATAGTGAAATCTATTAGAAAAAAGTTGAAAAGTTTTTTTTTTTTTTTTTTTTTTTGTAATTCTTCATTTGTTCAGAAATAAGGGGTGTAAAACTTATGAAAAAAGATTATAACTTGAAACTTATTTTTATTCATTTTAAGGCAGAAAATTGATACTTTGAGGTAACTGAAAAACACATGAAGGTACTTTTAATTCCAGTTTAATCATTTATTAAATTAATTTTAGAATCCTTTCCAATGATGGTCACTTTTTTTATAAGACTGGGTTTTTTTTCAAAAGTTATTTTTTAAACTCTCATTTCATTATATGGTATGAAAGGAATACATAGATGTGTTGTAACACAGATTTGAGAGAAAATGAGAGTTGAATATATTAATGTATAAAAATCCGATTAATCATACAGTTTTTAAAAAACTACAATCAGAGGATTTCATGTCAGTAAGAAATTAAAATGGAATTATTATTCAATCTATGAAATTTCAGGTATCTATATAAGAAAAGTCACAAAAAAAAGAAGAAAACTAGGTTGGCAAAAAATCGTGTCACATGAAAATACTCGAAATATTTTCAAGTGAAATTAAGCATATATATTAATTATAAAGTAACGAAACAATACTCAAACACATAAATGGTTAATTTCTAGTAAAAAGAAATTCAACAGGCCTATATATTTGAACAAATGATATTGTGGAAATAACATTGCAAGTGAAAAAGCTAATTTAATGAGAGAGCTAAAGAGCAATAAGCGAGTTTTAACAATTAAATATGAGAAAGTAACTTAATATTACAGAATTTAACAATTTGAATGAGGGACAAAAACTGTTTTACAACTAGGGGGAAAAAGTTCCTGAATGATTTTTTAAAAGTTCAGCTATTAAGTTGCATGACTATTAGACACATTGCTGCTTTCTTCCTTCAATCACAGTAGATAGTAAGAAACCACCACACTTCATGATGGTTATCTTTTGACCTGACGCCTATTTGACAATAATGAATTTTCCAATTGCACCCACCCTGATATGCCCAGTACATCAATTCCAGGAACTTTTGGACTCTAGTGGTAAAATGGACGAAAAAAGCTAATATATTTTTTTAACACACAGAAAATGTTATGAGATAAGAAGCAATTTCGACAGCACACTTATTAAATTATTTGCCAAATTATAAATATACAATGTTTTCTGTTGATCTGAATGACTAAGAAACTAAAATTAAGAGGGATATTACACAAGTAACATAAAAACAAAAAAATATTTAATAATAAAAAAAGTTTATAACTATCTATTTAAGCAGATAACACACAAACTTATAAATTAAGTAAAACTGATCAGAAGATGTAAATTAAGTAGTTATGCTTTTTAGTTAACAAGAATGTATTTTAAAAAGCTGTTAATGATAATTAAATAAACCAAAACATAAACAGTTACTGTATTTGTACCTCATATTTCCAAGGCAAATTTCATTAAAAACCATTTTACAAATTCTAATATGTTAAATAAAACACCAATAAATCATTTGTAAACCTCATAATTACTCTCCAATCATGTATCTATAACTTGAGTACGTACATGTTCATTGTAGCAAACAACAAAAATGCATAACAGGGAACAAACTTTACACACTACTGGTTTTTCAAATGGATGAGTTCTTGAATGTGCTTATCCATAACATGAAAGTCCAAATAGCCTTTACGAGTAAAAGATTTTCCACAAGTATCACAAGAATAGGGTTTCTCTTGAGAATGCGTCCTCTGATGACGCTTCATGTTGGACCGGTCATTGGTTGTATAAAAACACTTTTCACAAAAATATTTCTTTGAGGTATACTCTGTGGTAACATTGGAAAATCCTATAACAGAGCAAACAATGAAATAGCAATAATTTTATTTTAGTCTTCCGAAATTAAATATACTATACACAAAATAAAACTGTAAAATAAAATATAAGAAAACTGTGGTTTTATGCTTTCTGCTACTTTAAAAAGATTAATAAATATGTATCGCATCCATATAAGCACACAGCAACAGTGAAGCACCTAGGATAGGTACTGTTATATATGAAACATTTTTCTAGGTCTCGCCTGTAACCTCATCATCATGTGTATTGCTCTTCATGTTGTCAGAGTCTTACTTGAACACAATAATTTAAAAATGTAGGAATAAGTAATAAAGTAAGCAAGAAAAGAATAAGTAAAATATAAAAATGTAATTTAAAAAACTTCTCAATATCAAAGAGAAACATTTTCTACTGGAAATAATACATTTTTATAAATAAATAAATAAAATGTAAACTTGTAATAAAAATCTTCTAAATAAATAAAAAAGCAGCAATTTCAATCTGCCAAGAAACTCCAAATGCCGACAGATATAAAGGAATTAGTCAAACAATTTACAAAAATACTCATACATCCATAGTTTGTTTTAAATTAAGTATATTATTGAAAAAAAAAGAACGACTTGTTCATTTTATTATATAAATCTATATGTAACTGGTCAAATATCAGACATAAACAAATAATAAAGTATTCATTTTTAACTTCCATATTACAAAATTTTTATAGAATCAATAAAAAAACATTTTTACCATACAGATATATTTTACGTTATCAAAAACTTTCTCCTTTAGCATTCTCACATATTTTACTCAGACAAACCATTTACAATTTTTTTTTTGTGAGATTAAACAATAAATAACATAATCAAGCATTCACTATAATCATTCAGTCAATGATTATTAATAAATAAGCCTCTGGCTTTTAAATTTAAAAATATCCAATTTCTGAAGTTTAAGAAATAAACGAATGATATTTGTAATATCGTCCACACCAAATTAGAAAGAAAATTTTCAAATTTTTTTTACAAACCTAAAAATGTTTTTATCTAAGAAATGACGAATAAACACGTTAGTAAGTAAAATAAGCAAAATAAGTTATTAAGTAAAACAAATAGTGTTGTAAGTAGAAACACAAAACAATGAAAAAGAAATGTTACACATTATCAGATTTCCTGAAATGGTTTATACAATGGAGTTTTAAAGAGTCCACACGAGCAAAAGCTTTCCCACAAATATCACAATTGTAGGGTTTTTCTTGAGTGTGAATCCTTTGGTGACGCTTCATGTTGGATCGATCATTTGTTGTATAAATACACACTTCACAAAAATATTTCCTAGAGGTATACTCTGTAGAAACATTGGAAAATCCTATAATAGAGTAAATAATGAAAAAGCAGCAATTTTATTTTTCTGAAAATATACTCTGCATCATATAAAATAAAACTGTAAAATAAACTATTAAAAAAACTGTCACTTTATGGTGCCTTAAAAAAGATGAATAAACATGTATCTTATTTATATAAGCACACAGTAGCAGTGAAAATTCTACAATAGATGTTGTCAAATATAAAAATTTTCTAGGCCTCATCTATTACCTCATACCATGTTTCATGTTCTTCTCATAGGCTTAGTATAACACAATATTCTTCAATTCTTGCAGTTGATGTTTTTAGTGTCTTTAATTATTTCCCCGACAAATAAAAAAAATGTAAAATGTTATAGTAAGCAGTGATAAATTATTACTTTACAATTCTGATACATTAACTCTATCAACTTGACTCATTCTATAAAAGCTTCTTTTTCTCCCATTCACAGCTAATTATATCAACTACATCAAATTAAAGTAACTGGCAGGCAGGTGTAACATATTTCCATCTCTCTTTCTCTCTTTCTTTATATTCCTTTTTTTAAATTTTCATTTTGGTCTCCATCTCTGCTTTTATTAAAATTTTTAATTAAACGATAAAAGGAGAAAAACTTATACACGACCCATGATTACAAGATAAAAAGTGACTACCCATCAATGAAAGTGCAATCAAGAAAAATTGAAGTGAACAATGAATGTACTACCAAAATACCAACAGTACAAGATGAACAAAATTTTTACTGTTGACATAGATCATCTTTCAACACATTTCAAAAGGGCATTTGTGCCTTATATTGAAGTTATAAAGTACAATTTGCAAGCATATTAAGTTTAATATCTGTATGGCATTTAGCAATTTGTACTAATATAAAATTAAGAGGGGGATAGAAGAATTCTGCTTAAACTGTTTATTCACAATTGCATGGATGAGACAGATATTTCAAAAGGAAACAAAACTGTTTCTCTAGTTATTTAAAAAAATTAAAATAATCCACAGTCTTTGTTCAAAGCAAATGAATAAGACAGGATTATTAAAATATCTTTAGTAAATGAGATATGAAAAAGAATGATAAAAATATATCAAAACTTTTTTTTAAAAAATATAGAACAATCTTGATAATAATAATAAAAAAAAATGCTCCAACCTCTTAAATTTTGATTACGTAACTGAAGCACATAACTAATTTCAAAATAAGAAATAATATAGTGAACTACACAAATTCTTTAAAATTCTACATGTATTTTAAAATCTTTACATAGTTGAATCATTTCTTTTATATTAAATTAACAAATTTGAATATGAAAGTGTTAAAGAAGGCTGAGAGGAAAATTCCAAAAATAAGCAAAATTGAAAGACATTGTAATGATACTACTTTCGATTATTTAGACATTTTCAAAATGCAATTTGTACACACTGGTTTAGATTAATGTTTGCATAATAATTTATTTGGCATATAGGTGACAATAAAATGTAGTGAAAATTAAGCTTGCATCTCTACATTTGAATAATTAAACATAAACAGCCCTATCCAATATATGATGGCTTCAACTTGTCATTAAATTATTTCAATTTTGAAAATGCAAGAAAGTTCTGTTCATGTAGTTAATGAATATAAATTTACATATTTCTTTAAAATTATCTGAATGATTTTTTTATTACAAAGATTTAATTGCACATCTCAAAGTAAGTTTTCTCCAATTTGAAAAATCATTTTTTAGAACTGAACATTATCATATCTGCACCATTTTATAGTACTGAAAGGATTAAGAGCAACTCAGCAAGATGCAAATACATGAAATATTATAAGTGTTTTAAAATTAATGTTGAACGAACTTATTTTCTACAAAACGTTTGGAACATAAGATAAATACAGATTGGCATTTTCTGAGGAGATTAATGACTAATAAATTGTAATGAAAGAAGCATTAATCAAATATTCATAAAAAGCTCTTACTAGGTAAGTCCTATACCCATGCACTTTCTTTATTAGAATTCTTGATGAAAATAATACTCTTTAAGAATCAATAAAAGCTAAAATGCAATTAAAAAAACTTCTAAAAAAAAGTCACTTTATTGGAAATATTTTTAATAAATTAATAAAATCTAAAAATATAATAAAAAACTACTAAATAACAAAAAAGTAACTTCAAACTGCCAGGAAGTTTACATTGCTGGCAATATAAACATAAGAATTAATCACACAATTTATAAAAAACTCATACACTTATAATTTGTCTTGAATGAAAGATGTTATTGTACAATGAAGACAAGAAAAAAGAATAACTTGTTCATTTTATTAAATAAATCTATTGTAACTGTTCAAATAATAAAGCATTCTCATTTAACTTTCATATTACAACATTTCCACAGAATCAATAACAAATATTCTTTTCATAAAATTACATCCTTTTTTTATTATCAAAAACTTTCTAATTCAGTGTTCTCTTAAGTCTCTCTCACAAGCAGGCAATGACCTATTTTTTTGCTACAGCTATTTTTTGTGTAATTAAACAATGAATGTCATAACTAAGCATGAACTACAATCTTTCAGTTTATTCTTAATAATTAAGCCCGTGGCTTTTAAACTTAAAATAATCTCAATTTTAAAAAAAATTGAAAGATGAACATTTGTTACAATATGTATAATTCTTTGAAAGAAACTTTTAGAAACATTTTTCAAGAACACTAAAAAATTTTGTATCATAGAGATGGTGAAAAAACATGTTATCAGAAACAGAAAAACTGTTATATAGTATCAGGTTTCCTGAAATGGTTTATACTATGAAGTTTTAAAGAGTCTCCACGAGCAAAAGCTTTCCCACAAATATTACAAATGTAGGGTTTTTCTTGAGTATGAGTCCTTTCGTGACGCTTCAAATTTGATAATTGACTGGATGAATAAAAACATATTGAACAAAAAAATTTCTTCATTGAAAATTTCTCCAGAGTAGAAGGTCCTACAAAAGAACAAATAATGAAAAAAGTAACATTCATATTTTAATTTTCTGAAAGTAAGAAATATACAAATACTTGTTTCTTATATTTTAAGATAAAATAATAAAATATGAAGAGCAGGAAAAACAATAAACAGGATGTTTACAAAATAATGCTCCATTTTGTTACATCTCCTCCCCAGAGTAAGTAAGCGCATCTTCTACGAACAGTAATAAATGAGAAGTTGATTAGTTCTTTATTTTATGTTTTTTCAATCATTACCGACAAACACTGATAAACTAAAAATGTGTATATATGCAGCCATCCAAATTGTAGCATCAAACATGCTACAAAAAGTGTGGGATGAGTTCTCCATTCGACTTGATATTGCGCTTCTGGTGGTCAACAATGGACATTTACAATTTTATAAACTCTAAAATGTTGTTTGATTTAATTTGACTAACAAGTTTGTAATCATAGCCCTTCAAAGTTGGGATATTCTTCTGAAAGCACCCTATATTTTCAAGCAAGATCAACAAAAAGGCACAGAATGTTTTTTTATAACAGATATATATATTAAATGTCTCTCATTAATACTATTACAAAACCTCAAATTCTGCTTTAACTAACCTCTTTCATGACTGATTAAATATTATTTAGGTACAAACCACTTCAAAAAATAGCATTATTATCGTATGATTTTGTTGAATAATAATATTTAATTCATAATCAACTTTTTTCAGCATTTCAACAGAATTTGCAATGAACAACAATAAAATGGTCATGAGAATGAACTGTTGATTGTTACAAGCAGGTTTTTGCGCATTTCCACTTCTTTGGCTCATCTATGAAAATTTGATGCTTTAACCCTATGAGGATGGCCGTATGGAAAATGTGCCGTTCGATCTGGCCAAAGTTTCCCAACATACATGGCTGCTCAAGACCAGCACACTTTTTGTAGTCAAGCCTAAATGCACAAAACTGGTGTCACCCAGACGTGGCAGTCAATAGCTAAAAGCTGCAATAGCCAGCACATATTTGTGACAGTGGAGAGAGAATGTGAATGCAGTTGGCACACCTGCGTGACAGCCATCCTCATAGGGTTAAGAGAGAAAAAAACTGTTAAGACTCACACACAGTCACACAAAAACAAATGCCTCACAAAATAAGTTTACAATCAAAATATATCAAAAATTGAAATATACAACTCCCTCTCAAACATGAAATATGGTATCAGACCAAATTAATACCATACAAAATGCAAAGTTCATTCAAATTTATTCATTATCATACAAATTCATTTATAAGAGTGACTTAGTAACCTGCAACATTATAAGATCACAGAGACAAAAAAGCCCAACTGTGTTTATTTTATTGAAGTAATAAGACACTAGGCCAGGTTTTCCATAGGGCCAACTAGGTCATGGCCTAGGGCACAAACGTCAGGGTGCTTATACAGAAGAAATAACAACCAAATATTTAGAAATTTATTAGTATTATTTTGAAAAGACCATATAAAATGCTGTTTTTTAAATTCACATTCGTTATATTAAATATATTGAACTATATATATATATATATATATATATATATATATATATATATATATATATTGTCTTCTGTAGATCTTATCATTTCTTGCCCTTGCACTTGTTTGAAGGTGTTAATGTTATGCTATTTCACAAGCAATGTAATTTTGAATGAAAAATGTAATGTGATTCAAAGATTATCAAAATTGTACAAAATGCTTGCAAGTTTCAAAAATAAACTATTGTATATTAATTAAAAATTATATATTAACTTTTCTGAGAGGGGTCACAGAAATGCTTTGGCCTAGGGCTTAGAAATGTGTAAATCCAGCCCTGATAAGACACACCATTCATAAAGAAGTATTCTTTTCAAATAATTTAGCTGATTAATATAAATAATTCAACAGATTTCATTTTTAGAAAGAAAAAAAAATGATTTGGCATAGTATTCAGATAATCTTAAAGAGAAACAATATATTTGTTACTTTTCAAAATGTTTCTACTTGACATAGGTATCCAACAGTTATTAAAACACAATTGCACATATGGGAAAATTATGAGTTGCCATGTCTCTTCCAAATCATATGATAAAAATAACAAAATTGCAACAGAAACTGTAATGAAGTAAATTTACTTTCATTGCAAGCTAGAGATAAAAATTTAAATTATTCTCTGTTTTATTTGCTGTAAGAAAACCATATTTATGAAAACACATCTATAACATACTTACAATAAGAAATAAATTCAAAAGTTTATTAAAATGTCAATAAATTTCTAGAGCTTACAGACAAATGTAGAACAATATAAATCTTAAAAATGCACATCCTTAAACTAAAAATTGGTAGCCTCCACATCTAAAAGGCGCCTTCCTCTTACAACCATGAGAGACTCAATATCAGAAAAATTAGTTAAAATGAGTTAAAAGTATTCTTTTACCTACTTCAGTAAATTATAGAAATTTGCTAATAAACATTCTTGATTCAGTGGAATAAAATGAACATATCATTCAGATTTTTAAAAAAATTTAAAGTAACCTATAGTCTTTCAGCTAAAAGGTACTCACATATAAAAAAAGGATTCATTAACCTCCTACAGTTAGTGTAACATGAATTAATAGTACATATCCCATACAATTTCTTTGGATACAGTCAAACAAGAATGAAGCAAAATACAAATTATTTATTTTTAAAATGGTTATTCTCAATTATATGCATACATAAACACACAAAATATTTAAAAAAAATTTAACTTTAAAACTGATTATTATAGAAATTATCAGATTAAAAAATGAAAAGAATTAAAGCATTCAAATAATATTAACACATAGAGCATGGAATCACAATAAAACAATATTCATTTTAAAAATGCAAATCTTGATTCATTTCATGGACTTTTGAGTGGCGCTTTGCAGAAGACTTTCGAGAAAATGCCTGGAAGCATACCGGGCACTGAAAAGGCTTTTCAAGAGTATGTGATCTCAAATGATCTTTCAAATGACAACTTTGTTTGAAAGCCTTTTGACACACATCACACACAAATACACGCAGTTGATAACGCCCCTTTTCTATGTGTTCACACTGTGAAACAATTTGAAAAGACTTTTCACAACCATAAGGAAAACTATTTCCTATGAATAAAAAGAAAATAAATTTAAAATGCATGCAAAAGCAAAAGGTAACTGTACAAAACACTTCACTAATACACAGAAACACTTAATAAACATAAACATGTTACTTTGTATCTTACAGAATAATGTACACAGAAAGTACAGTAAAATCTGTCAAATAGAAAATTAAATAAAGGACTTCAGTGCACAAAACAGCACCGATAATAAAAAAAGTATCTCACAATGAAATAGAATCTCAAAATAGCATGGAAAATCTATAACAATTTTGGTAGCAATAAATACATATTCATTGGTTTATTAATTTTTATACCAGAAAAAAATTTCTGTTTTCGCTCATCTTTGTTGACAGTCAATTTAATTTTAATTCGCATGACACTACAAATAAAAATGTTAACAAGACACTCACCAGTATCAATTATCCATTTTTTTTTTCATTTGAATTCATTACCATGGCAAGAACACTACATACAATCACACAACTGAATTTCTAAATATTGCACCTCATTTTTTTTTTTTTTTTGAATGATGCTTTGTTGCAAGGCATATCTATAAAATATATTCTATAACATATTATTAACCCACTTTAAATATTGAAACAACAAATTTATAGGAAAAATTACAACATATTTTTAACTTTCATTCTATCGAGAGCTTCCAAATAAAACCAAATTTACTTCATTTCACCTCCCCTTTTTAAGAAGAGATACACCAAATAATATCTGAAAGATAGGTAAAAAAAGAGCCAAATCTTGTTCAATAATAAATGTGTTGTTATTGAAGTCCAAGTTGCTATTGCAGCAACTAAATTCCTACTGTAATAATTTTATAACAGACTCTACTTAGGAATTTTGTAAATTTTTTTAAAATATAGTAATTTAATTTATAAAACAATGAATGCTTAAGTGCAAACTAAAATAAATGTGACTGAGAAAAAGTGCACTAAATGCATGCAGCAAATGACGTAAAATTAAGAACAAAACTTTTCACCAATGCTTTATCATTACAATTATTCATAGTAATATGATATATTAAAATGACTGATTTTTGCATACAGCAAGGCCTGGAAATGCTACATATTAAGCAAAAGAACAGATGCTTTATTTCAAATCAAAAATTAGACAACAACAAGCATAAGTATTTGATAATTATTTTATTAAAAATAATGACTTTAATTAGCATTTGTATTACAAGGAATTGAAAAATAAAAGAAAATATTTTAATGAATAAATTATTGTACAGACAATATATCTATAACCACAAGTATAAAACAAAACAATCCATCAATTACAAAAATATCAAAAAATATAAGAAGAAATATGAAGAAATAAATAAAGTAACACGTAACATTATCTTCCATAATCATATGTTTCTTGAATTTTGCATACATTGTCATATAATTAGACCAAAATACAGAACAAAAAGATCAAATTATAATTTAAATTAAATGAATGATGAACAATGATTAATTGTTTTGAAATGTTCAGCATTATATTAGTTAAAAATCAAATACCCGATTTAGACAGTTCAACAAAAATGTATTTATTATATAAAACAAGTGAAATATTAGAAGCATAGTAAATTCTTTAAAATCACATAGTTCAAACATTTCAAGATGTAATAAATCCAAATCAGAAAAATTGGATTCTTAAAATATACAGAAGTAGTAATGAATCTACAATGAAATGTTTTAAATGTCAGTATAATAAACAGTAATCAGTGTATATATCCAAATATTACATTGTAACACATGTAAGTAACCAGCTTTGATTTACATGTGCTTCTCTCAATTTCATATCTCTACTACCTTTTTATTGAACAAAATAATATTTACAAATTTAATGACTGGAAGAGAGAGAAAAATATGTTTATATCTTTCTAAAATGAATATTATTAATTTTCAGATATGTGTCAAAAGTACTTCAATGTGAATTTCTTTCTTTAGGGGATATAACAAGATTCAGAATTAAAATCAAGGATCTCATCAAACTTTTTACCTTATTTTGTTGACTCTTTTAATTTTTAAAATTAATTTAATAGCTATAAAAGTAAATTGGGAATATCTATTAAAAACTTTAATTATAACAATTACCATTGAAGAATTAAATTTAATGAATTTATTTAAAAAATTTACAAAAAAAAAAAAAATGTTCGTAAAACATGTCTATAATTTCTTCACTACTTATCAAACGAAATTCTAAAAGCCAAAAATGTAGGTTAATTACAATTAAAGTTCTGATATTATAAATCTGTGAATTAAAAACCAATGATCAGAATAATCTGGCATTTGACCGGAATACACTTGAAACAATAGAATTTCATCTGGTGAAGGAGAAAAAAAATCACTTGATGAGCAAGCATATTGGACACTCCTTGGGAAAATCGTAGGTGTTTACTTCAGGACTTTCCTTATGTGATTTTATTCTTCACATGTATTACCGTTTCTTACATTTAAACTGCCATTTATCCAAGCAGATAGTTATTTCCTTTCGACTGACAACATTTTCGGGTTTGGTGAGATCATATAAGAAATTTCATCTCCAAATCAATTTTTCCTTTGTGAGCTTTCTTAATAATGACCCACACTCATATAAGACTGACCTTAAAGAAAAATGTGCACATAAGATCAAAATTTAAATTGACGATTGCTTGTACGAGTTTCATGACACCACAAATTACACTACTTCTGCTCAAATACACTGTAGCTTTTCAGCTCATCAAATGCATGGTTCTGATATTGAAAAGGCAAAGTGGCTGCATCAAGATTGTCTTCCAAAGATAGAAAACTAATCCAATGATATTGCAGCATACTTTAAGTCTTATTTTTAAAAAAATTGTGGAAACCAGTTTCAAATTTCCTATTTAATTAACTTTTGTTGGGATTCACCATTTGCAAAATGAGCAAACAAGCAACCCTGAATACATTAATAACTGGCACCTAAAATATTTTTGTACAGCAAATTTTATAAGAATTCAAATTTAATAAAAATAACAATAAATTTAATAAATTAACAAATAACTATTAACTGAAACACTCTGCATGCTTCTGTAGAACAAATTTAACATTTTTTTTACAGAATTTATTTAAACATCCAAATAACTTGCTTTCAACAGATTTGTATGAATATACAGCACTTTATTATTAGCCAGGCATAATCTAAACTGCAAGAAATGTAGCAACCTGACAGTAAAGTTGATGCATAATATCTGGTACATTCTCATAATACATTATTTATTGCCAACAACATTTAAGTAAGGTGGCAACTGCTGACCAACTCGCAGAAAAATAACGACAAAATTTATTTTGGATAAAATTTTTCATCTACCTGCACGTAAAACTAATAACAAATTAAAACAAACCAACTATAAACAAAAATTAGAGAGAATGCTTTCTCTGTCCAAGGTCACCTTTGAAAAGATAAGACAGAAAAATAATACAGAACCCTCAAAAAGGAGGGGAAAACCCATTTTGTTAGAGTAAATGATTTTTTTAACACCAATTTCACCAGGATCACTAAAACGGTTTTAAAGATAACAGGAAAAAATAAAGATATTTTAACAAAAAAGGATAGTTGAAAAGTATAAGGAATTCACTTTTTTAAAATGAAAAATAACTATCTCAGTTCATAATATCAATAACAGTCATTAACACTTTCATTAACATTCAACATACAAAACATGATCAAATCCTATATGAAGTCTTAATATATGTAAAAACATCCAATTTAACAAAGACATTTCATACAAAAATCTCGGAAACATGGACAAATACTAGACTATATTCATAAATGTATTATAAAACTTCCTTTCAAAAGTGAATTAAAGCATACCATTTAAGGCTGATAAAACATTTAAACCAAGTAATCAGGAAGAATTAACAGATTGAAAGTCAAATAAATTTAATTAAAAACAATTTTTAAAAATGCACCTTTATTAGTGTAGGGTACAGCAAGATTTTTAATGTTAATCATTTTCTAGTTTTTAATATTTAAATAAATTTTTTGAAAACTCATTAACAAGTCATACAGAATCAAAATTTAATAAAAGCAACCGATTAATTAGTTATAAAATTCTGAAAATTTCAAATTAGTGTATTGCCATTGAGAATACAAAATAGAAAATTTCATAACTCTAGAACATCAGGAAATAAGTGAAAAATCGATTATCAAATTCCATCTCTACTAACATAAAACAAGTCATCTTAAATATTTAAAGAATCAGTTTTATTTAGATTATGAATCTGGAAGAAAAAATAACGAATTAATCCAAAATGTAGGGTGTCTACTAAAATCCAAGAGGAAAATTATCATAACCTTATTTCTTTTGAGTTTCAAAGTAAATTACCTTTCAAAACATTACAGAAATTTAAATATAAATATCAAAATTTCAAATACATTTAGAAAATTTAAAATAGTCTATTCAATCCAGAAAATGTAGTGCATGGTCAATGCAACTCAAGACATCTACAAGTTCTTTTCTACACCATATATAACAGTTGCAAATGCAGACACAGATATTTCCAAAAACGCTCTAATACATTCAACTACACTGAATCATTAACTCAAGACAGTGGGGAAAAAATCAATACAAAAAAAAAATGCATTTTAGATTTAAATGGACCCAAAATTCTGAAAATTTAAAAGGAAAGAAAGTTTTCTTCTTTGAAGAAAGAAAAAAGTGTTTGTAATCAATATACAAAATAAAAAAAGGAATAAGATAATTTTGGTAGGATTTAATCCTAGCAAGAGAAGTTTAATTATTTTTATTACTAGATTTTCTACTGCAAATAAGAGTTTTCCAGGAAGAAACGTCTTCCATATCCTAAAATTCTTGAATTCTTTCAGAAAAAAAAATGGCGACACTAGATAGAAAGTTGTGACCAGTAGACACCATGTATTTATAATCTCCGAGATGGAAAAATGAATAATAATAAAAAGAGATGCTGAACCAAAAATGGGAGATAAAACATAAAAGAAACCATATCTCTTTTCAGGAAACTCTAAGTAAAACATGCATAAATAAAGAATTATTCTGGATTGTTTCTATTATTTTTCATTTATAAAAATATCTCAAACATAACCATATAAACAATTTTATATCAAAGATGTTTTGCTAAATGTAATTTCCAACTTGACCTAGAAGTGAAACGTGACTGGCAAACATCACAAACAAAAGGCTTTTCCCCAGTGTGCAACCTTGAATGGCATATCAGAGATACTTTATGGTTGAAACTCTTTTGGCAAACAGGACAAACATGAGGTCGTTCTTGAGTATGAACTAATTGATGTCTTTTCCAATGAGATCTATACAAAGTTTTGTATGGACAATATTCACAGTAATGAGTTTTAGGTGCAGTGGATCTTCTGCTTGGGATGCCAATAATGTAATCTAAAAAAAAGAAGTTAGAAAATAAAGTGGGGAGATGAATAAAAAAGCAGTATCGTAAATAAAAAAAGTATAATGTTAAACAATAAAATAAAAATTTATTTTAAAAGACTAAGTATATAAAATAAAAAGAACAAAAGATATATCCTTTTTAATATTAATTTAGACAAGGCAACCCTTACTCATAACATAAAATTTTACTAAAATAAATATTTTTTATAGAATAATTTTCAAGGGAGAATACAAGACAAGCCTGAGAGTTTGGAACTAAAATAAAATGATGAGGTTACCACTTAGCCTGATATCCAACTCAGTGAACTTCCTCACAATACCAACATATAGTAATTTGATGCACTATAAATTTTAGGTGTGCCAGGCAATCATGTGCTGCATTCTGCAGAATCAAATCTCAAATTTATACCTTCAGAATTTGAAAGACAAAACTCTGGAATCAGATCACTGAGAACAATCAAGAAGTTAAATTTTTTTCCCAATGATTTTATGGATCAAACTCAGATGAATCCAAAAATCTATTGTGAGAAATCTCCTTTCTCCACCCCTTCAGAATTTGAGTTTATATTCGAATGGAAAATTCAGAAAATCCAACCAAACCAATGCATGGCAATGGGGATTCAAGAGTTGGCTAGAATGGAAAGATTCGGAACGGAGCCCCCCCCCCCCCCAAAAAAAAAAAGGAATTGCACCCAAATAAAAAATTTGAATCAAACTAAAGATAACAATAAAACAAACAAAGGTTTCTTAAGATAAAAAATCCTTAAAAGTTTCATTTACAAATCATCACCACCAGTGGCGGGGAGCAAGGTGTTTTGCTGAAAAAATTTAATTTTTATTTCATTTTAGCTGCTTAAAACTAAGAATTATTAAAAAGCAATAATATCTGAGAAAGTTAGCAAATTTTATAGCTAAATTTTTGTTGTCTATCCCTTTACCCCGGGTACTTTTAGACGTCAATAAATTTTTTGCCACCCCCGCTACTTTTTCAACTCAATCGCCGCCACTGATCACCACATCAATCTTCATAGCATTTGAAACATTGCTTTCTAATTCTTAGAGGAAAACAAATAATATAAAAGGAGCTTAAAAGACAGCAATTTAAGAGATATAATTTGGTATGAATTTCTCCAATAGAAAATTTTATATTTTGCATGAATAAAAATGTATACCTATAAAAATGCTAATAATCTTGAAAAAACCTAAGGTGATAATAAATGGAAAATACCAAGTTTGGGATTTTAAAAAGGAGGAATCGGTATATAAATATTGTTTGATGTTAATTTGTCTGAAAAAATATATATATATACTGTAATTTGAAAGAATCTACAATGCATTTGTGTTTTGAGCCGAGATTGCTAATTAATCCCCACATTAAATAAAAATCTATGAAATACGAAAATATCGCAACTCTGAAAAACTTGTAGGTTTTTAACAACTTTCTAAAGTAAACTAAAATCTGTATTATTTGAATTATGCTTAATGATAATTGAATGTGACTGATATTGTTGATTAAATAAACTTGAACATTAAAATTAAACTTCCAAGAGCTGCCTTGACAGTACTTACACTGCGACATACACAGCAACTAGAATATAAATTTAGCAAGCAGAACCAGCCTTTAAACAACAGTAATTGAAAGTTAAATTTTTTTAAAAATAATATTTCCTGTTTAGAGTTGAAATTTGGACCATTAAAGAAAATTGTTTAAAATAATATGGCACTATAAGTATTGATAAAAAATGCCATTTTAATCAAATGAATCTGAAATACAATCTCCATTGAAAATGACAATCTAATTTTAAATAAAATGCAAAAATGTATTCAGTATCAATTGAAGTTTTCTGAAAATTCAATTCAGAAGTCTAAAATATTTTTGTACTAAAATGTCATCTATCAAAATGTGGAATCAAAAATAAAAGTGTGAGGATACTAATTAAACTAAATCTATATTAAACAATTAAATAAAAATAAGTCAAGTTTAAATGAAAAAATGATAAAACTAATACTACATCTAAGAACAGTAAAAAAAATTCAAACAAAAATGCATACATGTACAAATGAATACATATAGCAACTATAAAGATTTTTTTAAATGAAAATTTTTCTAATTATTCATAATTTATTAACTGCCCAGTGAGAATTAATAAAATCTTCATGCAATAAGAATGCCCACAACAGAATTCAACTCATGTTTGAAAAAAAAATATTTCCATGATGAAACATAATACAACATTTGAGAGTAAACTATAAAACTTCAAACGCACAAATAAAATTTTTTTACAATTTTATTAAACCTTAAATCCTCCAAGTTAAAGTTTTTACAAATAAAATAATACCTTAAAGGTTCGTAAAAAAAATCTGTTCTTCAAATAGTGCACTCATAAATAATTAAATTAACACAAAAATACACAAATTTTACTTAAATTACAAAATAACAGCAGATACAAATACTTTTGACATAAAATGTAGAGGCTCATCAAAGAACATATTAAAAATAATACATTTTATACTTTATCAATCATACATTTTGAAATTCATTACAAAAGATTTAAAAAGTTTATTCACCACATTTGTATAATCACACACACACAAAAAAAAAATAAAGGCCTATTGTGACTTCTTTACAATTTTTTCCCCTAATGAAACTTAAATGGAACTAAAACTGATTATTACAGATATTGAAGTTGTCCCAAAGATTAAACAGTGCACTACCTTTTTTAATAATTTCCTGCAAGAAAGAACAGCACCTTTTCTTTCTGATATAAAAAACACAACAATAGTAAATAAAACATAATTCTAAAAGAGAGAGTGAGTCATCATAAAAAAATCATTAACATTCTGACATATTAAAATGTTTTTTACTAATTTACATGAGTTGTTTCATAAAATTACCATGCATTCATTCAATAAAATTCAAACAGCGGATCAAAATGTCATTGCAAACTGCCCCTATGTAGCAAACAGCTGAAATATTATAAATGCAGTAATAAAACATGCATGAAATTTAAAATAAAGTAAATGAAAATCCTAAAACATAAAGAAATCTTAATAGCGAATAACTTTATTAATGTTTATGAAAGGATCTTCAGCAATATGAAAACACTTTATACATCATTCACAGAGACAGCAGAAAACAGGAATAGTCAGTCCAAACAATAATGGAATATCTTTCCAGGGATGATTTGGCAATGCTTCAAATATCAGAAACTCTAGCATATAGAAATAAGATTATATATATATTTAAAACTAAACAAAGTATTATCAGTAAAATATTCAATAGCTATATACAGATAAGCTTCTAATAAATTTCCAAAATTCCTTCAAGCAGGAACATGATGTAAAATTAAGCACATACTATGTGTGTTTAAAAAATTTGGGAAAAAATATAGTAAAGCAAAAAACAATCATAGGAGAGCCTCACATATCAGGGTCTTAACAGATGCAACTTGATTGATGTTAATAAATTTTAATGAAAGATCATTAAGTCTCATGATCATTCATATATAATTGAAATAAAAATGATAAGTTATTATTAAAAACAGGAAAAAGAATCAGTTTATCTCACAATCTGAAAGTGATAATTAAAAAATAAATAAATAAAAATATTATGTAAAAACTTTCTTTTCTTTAAATTTACCTATTCTATAAGGTAAGAAAGGGTAAAAATACAAAATAATAATACAAAGTAATAGAAGAAAAGTTCATAAAATATTCATACATGAAAGAAACAATTTTATTATTTCATATTAAGACATCATGAAGATTTAAATCCGACCTTTAAAAGTTTAATTACACAACATAAACCAGTTATTTGTATGTATCTCTTAGCAATAATATACAAAATTTCTTTACATTAGCATGTTACACAGATTAAAAATGACTTCAAATAGAAGAAAAGTATGAACGCTGCAAAACATATTATGAATAACGAATTTAAAACTGTTGATGATAAATCTTCACAAAACTTCAGTATTGAATAAAAAAAATATTTTCAAGAAAGACTAAACAAATTTAATGTAGTTAAGCCTGACAATTTTTACTAGATTGAAACAAATCATAGTTTCATATAAATTTTAAAATTGCACATGTGAAATATTAGTTAGTAGAAATAATTTTAATTAATATAAGTCATTAGGAAATCCCAGACCTTATAGACCTTTAAACATATCATTAATTTTATAAATAATCTTTAAAAAAATGATCAATAAATTCAGCTTCCATCTTTAATAAATGTTATTATTAATTATTATTAGTATTTAGAACATTACAGCAACATAAAGACCTTTTTAAACCTATAATGCTATTCAGATTAGATTTTAAATTTTTGATTTAAATTTGCAAAATGCTTTAAAATTAACAATTATCATCAAATTATATTTGGTACTAATAGATAATTCTAAAATATTTTTCATTCATGATATGGAATTGAATTAATATTCAAGCAAAGAATTTGTCTATTTTGAAGACGTTTTGTTAGTGCCTTAGATGAAGTAATTTTTTCATAAGAGATCAATTTATCTATTTTATTAATGAAGCTTAATTCTCATAATCAGCTACAAAATTGGCTGTATCCTGTTTATCTGCTTATAAAATAAATGCAAAAATCTTTTTTTTTTTTAAATTTTACTAAATATTATATACAGCGAAACCTCTTTACAGCAGTCACCTTCCAGTCCAAGAAAAACTAGCTACTCTGGAGGTTTTATGTCTGGAAGTACAAAATACGTTTTTAGACAAGATCTAATTCTTATTTCTGATAAATAGAATTTTAAGAATCATCTAAAGAAATAAAGTACTTTATTCAAAAATTTCTTTCTTTTTTTTTTGGAGATAATTTTTTTTTCAATTTTATTTATTTTTTGAATCGGAACAACAAATCCCTAATCATTTTGTCAGAAGTTGTTGAGGAATGGGCAACAATATCATCTATTTTTCCTAAAGTCTGTTCAGATGAAAATTTTACTTGCTGAGGGTCGCAACCCATATCAGCAGCTTCTTTGTCAAAGTCCAAATCAGTGTCTGCAAGGCGCAAATGAACTCTTGAATGCTGAACCCCGATAGAGGCCAATGTTCACTTTGCTCTTCACACTGGAAAAGGAATAATTAATTTTGACACAATTTCCGGTGTTTGTGAGTGTATGTTTGTTCTTTCTTTCCTCCCTTTTCTCTTAATATAAGGTCCAAGATCAGAAACAGGAAAGGCATGTATTTCATTGAAGTTGAAGAGGCGACCAATCTGGTAGCTCGGAAGGGTTTGATTGGCCATTCCTAGATGTTATTTTAACATTATGCTATATGGCCAAAAAGTTCATGCTAAACAAATGTGGTCGTCGGGAGATGAGTCCACTTAGATAAGTTTTACTGTATTATGTATTCAAAAATATCACTGCCAAAGAATAGAAGACATGAAAAATATCCCACAAATAGAATTATTAATCTCTAATGTAGTAAATTTCACCTTAAATGTTACAGCGTATGTTGACTAAATTTATCAAAGCACCTTTATAAAAAAAATAGTGTTTAAAACTCTGTTCCAAAATATAAGAAAAATATAATAAATTAAAATAATTTTAAACAAAATTAATTTTTAGAGTTCTGTTAAACAAATTCCTATAAGAAATAATAAAACTTCCAATTTCATTTTTTAAAAAATAATCACTTAACTGATAATTAACCTCTTCCCTAAATATTTTAACATATAAATACTAGGCATCCAAAAATAATAAAAGAAACAGAGGAGTAATAATTAAAATATTTAAGAGGAGGGTAATAATTAAAAATCAGAGAGTGTGAACAAAAATTGACAAGAATTCAATAAAATAAATTAAAAACAAAAGAATAAAAATTGGTGATTTTGAATTTGAAATTTAAAATAAATACATGTTCAGACATAACTGTTCAAATTCAAATAAAATAAATACATTTTTCTGGAAAATTATCTCTTCAGAAGATATGTATAAAGAAAATCTTTAATTATCTCACATCATCAGAGTTTCCAGAAAAAATATAGAAAAGAAAACATCTATGTAGCAAATGGCTTCAAACGAAAAACAAACATTTACTGAAAGAATAAACTATGAATTTATAACCCTTTAAGACTGAGCCCATAGGATTGTGTGGGTTAGACATTAGTTTATATTTCTGCTTCCTGGTTAGTTGTATGCAGTAAATCTCTGAAGAAATTATTTTTCTTGTTTCTAGAATCTCTACAGACCTATTTTTCTCATTAGATGACAGATACCGTCTATTTTTTAGTTGTAAAAGGTGTTTAATCCACTAGTTACAAAAAATATGTCCAGTCTTAAAGGGATATACATGCACATTATGTGAGAGAAAATTTTAATTTCCTCTAGCATATTTGCATAAGTACATCTGAGACTTAACTTCAAATAAATATTTTAATAACTATGCTATGGAAATAATAAATCAATACTTTTTTACAACTAAATAATAAATATGAAAGTTAGTTTAAGAGCTAAGGAAAACTAATTTCTCTGAGAGTTGAAATGGTAAATTTAGCAATCATTTATATTTTTTCACACTTAATTATAATTTCAACGATTTTTCCCTCTTGAGATAACTTATAGATGAAATAATAATCGATGCATACAGGTGTTAGGTCATTTTCTGGGAAAAAAAGCAACAATTCAAAATTTGTTCAATATTTCGGTTAATGTTTCCCATCCCCTCTAAAAGTTTCTAACATACAATATGAATTTTTAATTGCTTTTTGATTATTGTATGTAATGTCAACAGGATTTTTGTTGTAATTTCAGTCTATTCAATCATAATCAACACATTAACTTTCAGTCAAAAATTTATTAATAAAAGTTTATTACTTGTCTTTTTAATAAAATAATATTATTCAGCAATTAATAAAGCTTCCAATTTATATATATTTTTTATGCAGTATAAAAATTTTAATATCTCTTTATGTGGCATTTCTAAAAGTGAGAGAGAGAAAACAATGATAGTTTCATCATTCAAGCTTTCATTCTTAGGTTTAAACTAATGTTTCAATAATCTTGATCAATGTGTTAAGATCACGACCCTGTACAAAAGAAAATCTTACTAATAAAGTGTGTATTACTAATACAAGGTTATTCAAAAAAATTTTATCGATCATAAATGGCTATAACTTCTTTCTAAACAAAGATAGAGAAAAAAAATTTGAACACAACATAGGAGGAAGCAACAAGTTTTGTTTGTGTAAGTGACTTCCCTTGGTCACACAGGCACATTTGTGTGGTAGTCCACTTCACGTCAGACACTGAGAAGCATGTTACCAGCAGTGGCGAAACAAGGATTTGGGTCGGGGGAGGAGCTGAGGTATAAAAAGTTTTGTATCGTCGTGACAAATATCAAATCTTATGTAAACCAAAACACTTGACAATTTAACAAAAAACACAATGAAATAACTAGCAAAAACATGTTTTTGACCGTGTCAACACAGCAAATGCGAGTGGAATGACTACAAAAGTGTGAAAATTTTTGAGCCTGTCAAAAGCCAGGAAGAAATGTTTTCACTTTTTTTAAAAGGACATTAAAAAAAACAGCTGTAGTGATTTTTTTTATTAAAATAAAGAATTCCAGTCTATTTCTACTGGAAGTGTTGCAGCCCAATAGGGGGGGCGGGGCCCGGGATTCGCCACTGGTTAGCAGTATTGATGAGTGTTCAATAGCTTATTTAAATCTTCAGAAGTTACATCATTTATCTGCTTTACATTGGGATATGTGATAGACACTGTTTTAATGCTTCCTTTGAGTGCTACAGTAAATGAACTGAAGATAACCTTCGCATGCTAGTGAAATTGACTACAATTTGGATATCGCTCGTGTGACCAAGGGAAGAAGGAAGACCAAGGGACTATCTGTAATTGGTGCAAATGTTTTGAATAACCTTGTATGCAAAAAAGTGCAGCAAGAATAAATATATAACCCTTGATAGCTAATTTGTAATGAAATCACTAAGCCATCATCTTCATTTGAAGAAAAATGTATCATTTCTGGAACAGTGTTTTTAAATGAATACGAGAAGAATAAATACTGGAAAAAATAAAGGATGATAATGATAAAATAAAATTTAAGATTACATAAATATTTCATTTTTCTGAATGAAAATAAATGCAACAACGAAAATGTATCCAAAGAAAAATAAAAAATAAATTACCATTATGATAAAATAGAAACTTGAGATAATACCAGTATTTCATTTTTCTCATTTCAGTTGTAAAAATAAGATGTTCTGATGTACTGCAGAAATGGAATTCTTAATATGATGATTTAGGTAAAATAAGGTGGCAAGAAAAATAAACTATAATGCCATTATTACATACTATTAAGTAGTGTATTAAGTGAAATAAAAGTTTCAATTACTTCCCATACTCGTATTTACAAAGTGCAAGTTTTTAAATTATATTTGAACACTATCCTTCTTCATTATTAGGTATAAAACTCAAACTTTCACAAAGCTGGTAATTAGGTTAAAATCGGCTTTTACATATAATATCAAACTAAGACATTTTTGTAAGCAGAAAAATCATTTATTATATTAGTTTACCATTAAATTACAAAAAGTTATCATTATTACAATGAATCTTTAAAATTGAAAATCACAAATTTAACCATAAAAACATTAATTTACAGTGATTTTCTGGTATATTAACTATAAAAGAGAGAAAATAAGAAAATGCTTTAACACATTGTTACAGTAATAGAAAGATATTCAGTATTATATTTCATTTAAGAAAACATTTTCGATTTTCCAGAATTTACACTAATAAATAATTTACACAATAAAAATTTTCAGAAAAATTACAGAATTTACACAATAAAATAAAACCAATAAGCATTTCACTAATTAAAGGTGCAAAAATCAATATTGTTACACAGGGTTTGTCCTTGATAGTTCCCTACTGCACCATGCTATTGCTATTTTTGTTCAATGAGACTGAAGAGTATCCATACAGATGGGATACAAAATAATATGAACATCTGTGAAAAGGTATGCTGCATTTCACACCTCAGTGCAGCCCCTCCATTGGCAGGGGTGGTGCCAGAGGGGGGACCAGCCTGTCGGGGAAAATTTTTGTACGGGGTATTCAACTGTAGTTGATAAATAATAATCTGGCAAAAATTTGAGACCAATTTCATTACACTTATCGCCCCATACAGCAGGTTGTGTCCCCCTGCCAGGGAGAGCACCATTTCTGTCCATTGGATACAGAAATCACTTAAGTTTGTCAAACAGAAGATATTGGTACTTCAACAGTTTCCAAAGGTGTTGTATGCACTCATCATACACTTTAAGAGAAGCTACAATGTCAGATATCCAAAGAGATATATTGGAGCTTGTTTAACTGAAGCTTTGAAGACAAAAACAGCACACCTTTAGGGTGTGCAAGGAGCACATAATGTCATTACATCAATGTATATGAAAAACAGGATGATGGCTTCTTTAAAACACAGCAATGGACAAAATGCAAAGTGGACTTATAAGCATAGATGGAACTAAAATATACTGAGGCATAAAAGAGCAACCAACTGCAGTTACGGAAAACATCAGAAAAATGAATAGTCATCTCCAGGAATCTGTTCTAAACACAACTACTGTAAGGTAATTCAATTTTGTGAACAATTATGGCAGATAAATGATTTGTAAATCATTGGTGATATCACAAATTTGTTGTCAAGTAATGCTAGAGGTACAGAGCTCATCAGCAGATTTTATGGCAGTGGCTACAAATAGTATGATCTGGTCTCATGAATCAATATTAATCTTATTTCAGATTACTGGATAAAAGCATGTTTGGAGAATGTATACAGGAGTACTCACTCTTGAATGAATTTTGCCACCTATGAAGCACTGAAATGGCTCTGTGTCAGTATGAGGTACAATACCTTATAGCAGTCTTCACTGGTATGTTATTCTGTGTGAGAAGATAAAAGCTGGGCACACATTGGAGTATTCTGGAGGATCACATCTAACCTTTTGACAAGATTTTATATAATGGAGAAGAACATCTTTATCAAGATGATAATGCATTTGGATATCTTGTCTATACCAATCAATATCCTGACATGAATGTTACTGAACATTTGTGGGGATATTTGGAATCCTATATTGCTCAAATTCCACCTCTGGTCACTTTTTCAAAATTAGAGGTTGTTTTGCATGATTTCTATGCATCTGTCCATCCACACTAAGTGATGGGTCTAAAGGTGATCAAACGCCCAGCAAATTAAGGGTTTCTTTTATTTCACAGGTGCTCATTTTATTTTGTCCCTTAACTGCATCTATTAATCACAAAGAATTTATACACAACAAACTTTAAACAACAAATTGAGCTCAGTTGATTAAAATATATCTTTAGTTACATTAGAATAATAAATTAAATGTAATGGAATTAATTTTCATTACTCAGTATATCTAATTTTATATTTATTTAAGTAGTCTATTTTACCATGATACAAAACTAATCACAAAGAACGAAACATAGCAATTCTGAAATGGCAGAATTAAACATACAAATGAAATTTTTTTCACACTTTTTAGTATGCATACTTAAAAAATATGTGAATGCAGAAAAAAAAAAAAAAATGCATAGCATTGTGCAAAGTTTGGTTACAGATCAGTTTTGCTGCTGAATTGTTGACTAAAAGTTAATATCCCTCAAAGAATTATTATTCATAATAGACAAAATTAATTCTTACTAGATATTAATAAGGATATAGAGTTGTCCTCGAAATTTAGCCAGCTAAGAAACAAGACTAGTGGCAGCTCGTTTATCGGGACTGTACCACTCCTTGCATTTATTTCAAAACCTTATATATTTGCTTATATCATAATACTTGGTGACTTTACCTTACTGAGTGTTCATAATTTTAGGTAAATACATATTAAACCAGTCATTAGCCATGTAAATAATGCCCAGGTTATTCATTTAATACCATTAAAATGCAGAAGAATGAACATCTTATACTAAATGGAAGAATTTTTGTTTCATAAAAGTTAACAGTATTTGAGAAAGGATGCATTTCAGTACATGATATATATTTTTCGCAATACTGTTAGATTTTGAGTTGACGCACTGCCATTAGTGGAGAAATCTTTAACTCAAATCAGGAACACCCCCTGCTGCTAAAATTTCGCAAGTCAAAATGTTGATATGATCAGAAGGAATGTTAAATGTTACATAACAATAATCTATAACACTAAAAAACAAGCTCTGAATAAGGAACATCAAAATAGTTATACAATAACACATAAGAAGCACAAAACAAAAAACATTCTTGCACACAGTCATATATGAAATACCATGACAGTCTATCTATAATACTAATTTCTATCCATTATTTTAGGATACAATACTTCACAACCTGATGTCAATGACATTGCAAATTAAGGCATACTGTTTCAAGATTTACATTTGTCAAGATAAAATGTTATTATTAAAATTATATAAATTATACCAATCAAAAGAGTATAACATTCTATTAGTTCTTTCTCTTACTCCACTATCAGAAAGTCTAAATTTGAATGCTAACTGTTAATAAAACACACTAATTTCAGAAATAAATAACTCTTTGGCATGGAAAAAAAGAAAACACATAGCTCCATGCTTAATTACCAAACATTAAATTAAATTCATCCAGCATTTCAGCCAGGCGCGCAGCAAAGGCAAATGGAACATGAGGGAAGAATATGGCTTTTTTCACCCCAATCACCATCAATAGCTTTGCAAGGATAAATGGCACCAAGGGCATAGTATTATTTATTTAGCCCCTTCATCATGTTTGAGTTTAAAAAGTGACATAAAGAAACTGATGTTTTGCTTCCATAGCACCCCCTAAGAGTGGTGGTGCCCAGTGCAACTGTACCCCCCTTGTTATGCCTCTGATTTCAGCAATCACAATCCAAATAATAAAATGGTTTGCAGAAAATAAATAGAATATAATTAATTATTTCTTCCTTCATCTCTATATTTAAACACTGTATATTATAATGTGAAATGAAGAAATAGTAAAATTTTAATAATATATACAAAATATGCCAATTGAACTATTTTATACAAAACGTTTTAAAATGGGAGAAATGCTGGAAATGTAGACATAACAGTACTTCAGTCTTAAACAGAAATGTTGATATGGTATAAAATAAAGTAAGTTAATTTTTTTTTTGACACTCCACTAGCTGCGGCTATTACATGCCTCATATCAAGCATGGGAATCTCTAAAATCATTGAGCAAAATATACTTAAGGAATCTGAGAGATTGCCCACCTCTAAGGGAGGGTTAATCATTAATCTGAAAAAATTCTAGAAGATAAATTTTATCAATTATCTGTTCAAAAATGAGAAATAATAGTTTTAACTTAAAACTTTAAATGTTAAAACAAATAAAAAAGATAGTCAGACAAAGTTTCAAACCACTTACCATCAATGATACATTTTAACAAAATACTTATTTAAAAAAAGTTTTCGAATTACAATATCAAATCCATTTAATGTACTATTTTTTATATCAAAACACATTTTTAGATATATTTGATGTTTCAGAAATATTTTACAGCCCACCACACAATCAAGTACTTGAATACAAACACGATTTCAACTATCCAGTTACTAGAATTTTTTTAAATTATATAAGAAAAAATTGCAAAATTCACTAAGCTTAGAATAGTTTCCTAATTATCTCCTATCAATCAAGATTTGTTAACAGTTTAAAAAATGTAGACAAATTTAAGACGTTGAAAAAATTTTTACACTATAATTGATCTTTGTACTTTAATCAATAACAAATCATAGTAACTACTAATCTATCAGATAAAAAAAAAATTCCAGGGGGGAAAAAATTCCTTACCAGGGACATTTATCAATGTTTCTGGAAAAGAATTTAACACAAATCTCCTTGGTAATTATTTTATTACACATTTAAAACAAATTTTACTTTTCAATATTAGCATATAAAATTTAGAAATACAGTTCTAGCTGCTAATGAGAGTTAATTTATTTATGAGAAAGGAGATGACGCTTCCATGATGGTCGAAAGTGGAATCGCTGCAAACAAATTTCACATTTAAATGGCTTCTCACCAGTATGGAGACGCATATGAACTTTAAGATTATACCTTTGAGTGAAAGGTTTATGACACACAGAGCAAGTATGAACTTCTCTGTGATAAAGTCTGTGATTCTTTATTTTTGACGAATGACCAGTTCCAAATAAATTCAATCCAATTCTATACTTTTCTTGAGCCAAAATGCTTAAATTTTCCAAATGACGTTTGAAAGAAAAGTCTGAAATTAAAAAAGAATGCAAATTTAATTTGTTATATATAATGAGAGAAATAAGCTGAAGAAAATATCAAGATTCCCTATTCTTCGCTATGTGATACGATTTGTGTATGATAACACAAAAAGAACAAATAATTGTTATAAAATATTTGAAGCAAGAGCAACAGTAACACACAAAAGAAGTATGGTATGTATAAACAAAAACTTAAACATGAATTTTTCAGACTACTTGAAGATTCACATTTTATCACCCAAATTAGACAGAATTACTCAAAACAATAAAAATTAAACAAAATCAGAGAAGAACTGAATTTATTTACTATTTATTTGTCATTTAACCTGTAATGTGTTGTGCTCTTTTTTATACAGAGGAAATTATCCATCTAACGGTGGTAGAAGCTTACCAGCTCAGAAATAACAGTGCAACAAGATATATAATTCATGGGCTAAAGTACATAACACAAAAAAGTGACAAACTTTTTCAAAGAATCAATACCAGATACGGCAAAAATCAATGCCAGATACTAAAATTAAATCAACAATTCCAGATTTTAAAAACCCAAAACGAAACAAGTAGTATTTGATATCTGCACAATCAAATTACTTTAAAAGAAGAATCATCTTTAAATTTGTTCCAATAAGACTGCAACGCAAATTTTTGCTCCACTTAGCAATCTTGGTTATCAAGTTTTTAAAAAATATACAGTAAGATATGTATATTTCCCCTCTCAGATTAATGATTACCTATATTTGAGCAATTGTTTTTTTAAAATAAAATAAAAAGAGTTTAAAGAAATGTGACAGAGAGAAAAGAGAACCATCTGGCTGAAAGCCAATCTGTGAACTTATACAGAAGTGGCTGTACAAATGTACTCATTTTGTCACATGAACTATGAATTTTCCTCAAATTTTAAAGTTGGATTCTTTGCAACACAAGTGCAACTTCATTTCCCTTTGTACTTACATGATTCTGAAAAGCAGTACTTAAGTTGTACTTTCAAACTGACATTACCCAATAGGATAAGTAAATGATTCATGTCACATCATAAATTTCTCAGCACTGAAAAATTGATAAATATTATAAAAAGAATACACATTTCTGAAATAATCACAGAAGGATGCTATAAATAGGGAGCTGTAATGCAGAAGTTGCTGCAACTTACTGATTTATAGATTGACTATTGATCATATGTTCTGTTTCCCCCAGAATGTCAGCATAATGATCATTTAAAAAATAATATTCATTTAAACCTTCAAGTATGGGTCATATGAAGCAGTGGCAGATTTTGGCAATTTGAGGCAATTGGTGTAGAATTATTTTGAGGCCCCTTCTCCTACCTAATGTAAATTTGTCCTAGGTTTCACACTGCGATGTACATTGAACAGATTTTGAAGCCCTGCAAGGTCTTGAGTCATGAGGCGAACGCCTATGCGAAAAACTGTCACTGATATGAAGGAAAAATTTTCATTTATCATCAAATATGTAAATTTGAAATTTTCTGAGAATGAAGTATAGAAAATTAACTAAATCATCTTATATAGCAGCACTGCTTTATAGTAAAGCTGGCTGACTCATGTAGTTTTGACAGTATCTGCCTTAAAAATTTTTTTCTCTAACCCAGCACACACACACAAAACACCCTTTGAAAAAGAAACTGAAGCATTAGTTTTCTTTACCTGATGTTTTAAAATATAAAATGAGGTGAAAAATGATACATGCAAAGAAAAGGCATGTTGACCAAGGTTTGAGTTTGAAATTAAGTATATCCACAACATATTTTTGATAAGTAATCAAAATGCACAATCAATCCTAAAAGTAATGAAATTTAAATTATTACGCAGAACAGAAAACTAAGCTTACTGCTATAAATAGATATGAAGATATTATAAATATGTAAATGATATTACAACTATATATAAAATTTTTTTTTATTAATATGAAAATAAGGTTTAGTAGGAGATAACATTTTCCAAGATTTAGATATTTGAAACATGTTATTTAAATTTACAAAGAATCAATAATTTAAATATAATATAATCATATTACTAAAATATCTAAAATAACCTTTCTAAAATAATAAAGTTATATACACAGCATATATCTAATGTATTAAAACAATTCTATAAGTGATAAAGATTTTCAAATACTATTTAACAATTTTTAAAAATCAGAAAATTTTCACTATGAAATTCAAACCAGAGAAACATAAAAATAAATAAATTTCCCAGGATCAAAATTAATTAATCAGTTCTACTTAATGATCCAGTAACAAAGAATAACACACTAACTTTTTGTATAAAAGATTAAGGCATATTAAAACATGGTGGAAACATTATATACATTTAAAAGTTCCATAAATTACAAATTAAAAAGATTTACACAGACAAGCAAAGCAGCGCTAATCCAAGAACCAACAGACATATATGTAAGTTAATAAAAATATCATAAGATCAAAATTAATGTAAATATTTATTTACCTACATTTTAATGGAGAAGATTATTTGATTATATTTTATTTGGCTATCCCCTACTTTCAGAAATTTTAAAAGTGATTTGTTAAAATAGAAACTAAGCACAACATTTATCATCAAAGAATCAGGGTAACAGAAGAAAAATACCTTCATATATAAAAGAACATAAAATTTATTATAAAATTATATTTTAAAAAATCCCAAGATTTCATTAAATTAGATTTTGTCTAAGTATTGATCTTTAACAGAAACTAAGAAAATAAATAATTTTTTAACCATAAAATAGAAATATGAAGTGAAACTATAATCTTGACTCATTGCCTTCCATAATATACAAATTTTAAAATTATTGAATGAGAGAATATTGCTATTTTGAATGAAAATTCAGCCTAAGAAGAAAGGGAAAGGAGTATGAAGTACATAATTGCCAACTTAACATTAATTGGCTGCAAAAGTTACAGAAAATTTCATCATTCATTTCAATTTTGTTATTATTATAAGAGCATGAATATTGAAAAAAATTCTTTATATTATACCATAATATATATATGCATATACTGTAATTTTTTTCATGTGCAGTTTAATCAGATATCGGAGACAAAAAGATAAAATCCCTTGAGACAAGTAAATGCATCACTAACAATAAGGATTAAATACAATTTACATGACACTGAACATTATCTGCATCAAGTTTTACCATTTGATGTTAAAAACAACAAAAGAATTAAATTTGATTTGATGAAATAGTTCCTTTAAAACTGGATAAATAAAAAATTGTATAAAAAAGTCTCATGTCAAAGAAAGTTATCATAATGCTGATAACAGTGCATTAATATAAGGATAGATATTTAGATTATAAATTTATTTTTAATATTTAAAATTAAGAAAGATTTAATCATTCATATATTAAGAATAAGTAATATCAATAAACATCTTTTTTAGATTCAATTATCAGAATTAATTCTTGGGTGTCAAGTTAAAGTATGCCAAAAGCAATTTAAAAAATGTAAAACACATAGGAATTTGAACATTTTAAGGTATCTTGAAGAAAGAATTGTTACAAATCAAAATATTAATATTTAAACAATTAGTATATCAACATATATGCAGTTATTTAACTAAAAATGCACTGAATCTTTAAACATTTTTCAGATATTAAAATTGAACTGAATAGAAGGATGATGGGGATAATAAAAACATATACAATACAGTCTTATTAACAATAATACAGAAGATTGCATGTACTAATATGCATGACAAACAATACGTTAATGTAAGTACAATAATATCATTTAGCATTCTGATTGCACAGCATGGATTATTTATCATATAAAAACATACAGAAATATAGATTAGCTAAAAAAAAAGATACATTAAAATATCAAATTATTTGCACACTTTAAATTGTCACTACAAATTATTTTCTAATTAAAAAAAAGAAGCTAACAAAAAGGAAATCATTAGTTTACATATATTATTATCATTAGAATTCCTAATCAATAATAATTCTTATATTTAAATTCCTGCAACTGTCAAATGAAACTTGAATGTCATATCAGTCAGCTAGTAATAAATTTAAAAAGTAATGCATTCAAATACTAATTATTTTTTAGTAAATTTCATACTTACATTACCTCTTTCTTCCAAAATGCTATATTTGCTAATGGAAGGCAATGTCTTTTCAAGCTTCTTCAATATCTTATAACATCCATTCGTTTAAATTTCCTCAGAAACACAAGAAATGCATATTTTTACTCTTCAGAGTTCTAATTCTTTCTTAATTATTTATCCTGGGAAACACAATATTTAAATGGACTATGTATTCAATAAATCAATAGCTATAATATAAAGCAATACTGCATTGTTCTTCAGATTTCCAAAGGAAAAAACTGTATGCACCGTTTCTTCAAAAATAAAATATTCCATAAAAATGAATTTGCAAAAAAATCAAAAAAAGTTATATTTCAAAATATAATGCTAGTCACTTGCCAAGAAACATCCACACATTATTCAGTGTTACTCAAGCAGATAAACAACAAAGTTCTGATTGATACCAAGTGCATCATATTCAAGATTATTTCTTCTTTTCAAAGCTTCTATTAATTGTTCATGCATATCAGGAACAATTTAAATATATATATCAGGTACAATTTAAACAAATTCCTTAGAATCATTCTTGAAAGTATTAAAAAAATTGTTACTGCTTTCCTATCTTTCAGTTGAAAATATTAATTAATCTGAAATTTTGTTACTTTGCAGGGAAAATGTGATGAGACATAACATGACTTTTCAGAGAAGTATGAAATGAAAATCGGCAGTCGCAAAACTTGCATAGGAAAGGCTTTTCACCAGAATGTATTCGCATATGAGCTTTTAAATTATACTTGCGATTAAATGTCTTGTAGCATATTTCACATGTAAACAATAGATCCTGAGGATTATGATCTTTTTCATGTTTTTTCAAATGTACAAATGAGTTTGTAACAAATGAACAAACTCTACAATGATATCTTGCTATTCCACTAAAACTTGTTCCTGAAAAATATGAAAACATGTACATATATCTTCACTTTTACAGGGTAAAAGGATAAACATAATTCACTAAAAATTTCATCTATTTAAAAAATGCATCATTATAAATTGTAATTTTTTAACAGTTACTAAATACATAATATACAAATTATTTACTAAAAAAAAAAAAACTTATTAGAATATATGCTTTTAATCAGTATGCAAAAATAAACATATTGACAAATAGCTGACAAAATTTACAGAGGAAAAACATTTACACAACACAACTTTTAGCAATATTTCAGCAGGTCTTGCTATGAATCATAAATAAATAAATAAAAAGGCAAATAATAAAAATAGGGGATAACAGCTTTGTTGCTTCAAATCCCATAACTCTTTAATTCAAGATAATAAAAATATAAAACATAATAAATCAATATATCAAATTAAAGCAAGGTAATAATATATAGATGAATAAAAATAACATTTAGAAGAAAGAACAGAGTTTTTGTATATGCACAATATTAATAACACCATTAATAAATAAAAATATCAAAGCTGAAAATTTTAAAAGATATGAAAAAAAAATTTAAAGTGCCACAAGCAAGTTGCTACATTTTAAAATAAAATACTTAGACAAAATATTTAATTTTGCCATATAATGTGGAATCCTTCAATTATTATATGGAAATAATGATAGCTATATTATAGTAAAAAGCAATACACTTAATCATATTTCCAATACTTCAAATACTGTGTATAAAAACCCTATAACTAGAAATCCATCAGCCTATAAAACCTATGCATAAAATCTCAATCACAGAGTTTTTAATGATTTTAGTATAATTAGCATATGACAAACGGATTAGAGGTGAACAATAGATATTGTACTTTTAAATTTTATTCTCAAAAATTATACAAATGATAACTCTCATTAACCTCATAACTATTTAAAATATCATTACTATTAGTCTTCTGCACCTGGTATACGTTTGGGGATAATCTTAACATTTAACAAACTTGCATCAGTATTTTTAATGTATTCAATCAAGTTACAATCACATAAATACAGAGAGCTTGGTCAAGCTTTCACTCAAACAATTACATACACTGTAATTTGCATTTAGAAAGAGTGAATCCATTACTGTTTTCGATACAACACTGCCTAAGTCACGTGCAGCTTTATTTTACCATGGGAAGCAGATCTCACTTACATATTTTGAGGAAAATAACTCAACTTTGAGTTTGTGAAAAGAAAAGATCGACAATGTCGACGTATCGGTAAGGGATATTCTAATGGAATATTATGAAAGAATTATTAGGTAAAACTTCCTATAAATACTTGTATATACAGTAAACTCTCGATTATCCGCCATTCAAGTATCCGGAAAAATTAGAAAATGAGTTTTTCTGAAAGTTTTACATCTGCGCGCCAAAATTTAGCATGCACGTGCTCCATTCTATTAACGCGGACAATTTATTTCTGGAACACAACGTTCGCTCCGCAAGGAGGGGAGTAGAAGGGGAAAAAAAAGCAATATACAGTACTGCGACGTACACAGACTGACTTGCTTTATGGGGGGGGGGGGGCAAAAGCAAAAAGAGAATAAAAAAAATAATAATAAATTAAAAATAAATAAAGGTCCGCACCTTTCGCCGAAAAACAAGACCTAAAAACGAAATCGACAAAAAAAAAAGTTAAAGGGACAGAATCAGTAAAAAAAAAACTCATGGGGGGGTTACCCAGATTAGTAAGTCTCTTTTCCTTTACTTATTTATTTACCCTCCAAATACCGGCAGATGTTGATTCCGATTACGTAATATCATGTGCTGGAGAATTGGAGGCGCACATATCGCGCAATAATCCTTGCGAACTTCTAAAAGATAATTAGTTTTGATATTCAATCTGGGATTTGTTTATGATCACTTAAAAGAGTTATTATGCTTTCTGAGTAGAATATTTTTCAGTTTCGTCGGCTATTTTTATATGTTTATATTTTTACAATCTATACATTTATGATAAAAATTCGGCTACAGATCATATATATTTTTTAAAATCATTAATGCTAAATTAAAATCTTCATAATATGCTTTGTAAATACAATGTTACAGAAGATACAGAAGTATTCTTAAAAATTATATTTAAAGCACATTTCAAAATGACAAATTATTTGGCCGAAAAAATCTTTAAAAAAAAAAAAAGGCGGCTGCAATCTACCCCTCCCACCCCCCATTTTTTCCGTCACACTCAACTATCCGGACTTTTCAGGTATCCGGAAATCGGAGTTTCCCGAGCATGTCGGTTAGTTAAGCTTTTACTGTAGGTGTGCTGTGAATGTAAATGTTTATTTTGTATTTTATATGAAAATATAATGGAACTTTTTATTCTAATGGACTGATGTCGTCAATCGGGCTTCCTACTTTATTTCAAAAAACGTGGCAGACACAAAACTCTTGGCTATAAAATCATCCTGTTCGCCAAAGCCTATTTATTTGCATATTATTGGTGTGCTATGATATGCTTTTATATTGCAGTGAAGTGTTAAATATTTGTCTGAATTTCTTCCTAAATGATCTTTTAATTTGAAAAAACTATATTGTCTTTTATTAATTTCAATTAAAAGTTGCTAATCATGTGGCATAACATTTTTGCACTTACGTGATCATATTTTTATGAAGAAAATCATAAATTTAAGTTAAATGCCAAGAGACGAGCTGACAAGTTGTTGAAAGAGAAAAATTCAAACCAAATTATAATTGAATTTAGAATGTCAAAAGAAATACCTTGAAATTTGATTGGCTTGAGATGTTAAAGAGGTTAGAAACTTTACAGAGAAAATACCAGGAATAATTTATCAAAGTTCATTTTTTTTTTTTTTACCAAGCACTGAAAAGACAAACCAATATGAAACTTGATTTGATATATTAATGTCATATTGAAAGGTAATTAATGGGAATACTATAGGAACTCAATATGATACTTGATTTGATACATTAAAGTCATATGGAAAGGTAATTAATGGGAACAGACCTTGTAATTTTTCTTCATTCGACTTCCATTAGATGAAGAGGATAGCATTTAAGAAGATCAACTCTTAATATATACACCACATCTAAGTACAGGCAATTCAGCCACAATATCAGATTTTATTACAGACTTTTATATCACAGACAAATTTAGTATCAGATACAGTAGGCTGGTGAAATCAAAACTTAATCCAAATTGCATCAATTCCAAAGTTGAGGGTTCCACCAAGCTCTGTTTACAAATTAGGTATGTAAGAAGCCAATTGAATACTAAGTTGTAGAATTAAGAAACTTATGATCCGTGGTTAATTTAAAGAACATTATGCCTCTCTATTTCTACTACATTAATATTTGTTGCATATTAGTGAGTACCCTATATATTTAATGTTTTGTTTCATATTGTGCCTTCTAGTTTTGCACAAACATGAACTAATCATATTTAATTCACAAAAGTTTTACAGCACAAAAATTAGAAAAAGCTGAACAATGTACTCATACAAGCAATCAAAAGGTCCAACAAAAGCAATAAAAGGGGGAAAAAAAGCTACAAAACTAATTCTAAAATGCACAACAGATCTTAAAGCATTTAATAAAACAGATTTTTTAAAGTAATAAATACCAAATATGAGGTTTAACATGCTAGCAAAGATTGTAAACATTTTTAAGGAATGGAAAGTCATACTGTAAACCTCTATCCTTTGTTGAGAATAATTTATAATCAATATACTATATTTATTAAACTATAATTACTAAATTAGACTGTTTAATGGTAAATTCCTAGTAAGGTATATGAAATTAATCATACATAAAAACAGGTAAGTCATAGTCACAAACAAACACAACTGAAAGGTGGGTGGGTTGGAATAAACTCTTTCACGAGATAAATTAAGCAAAACTAACTTCAATTTTAAATTTAGAATTCAGATTTCAAAACCTAGCTAAAAATACAAAAACTAGATCATGTAATTACAAAAATAAACATAAGAAAACTGCTAAATATTGTAAATCTGTTACAATTTTATAATTCCACCAAGAAAATATGATTAACAAAAATAAGCATTTATCTACACAATTTTAAATTGTAACAATTAAATTTCTGATAGCAATGACTACTCGCATATAGAATGAAGAAATAAGTTAAAGAAAAACTCAGTGAAAATAATAAAATATATAAAAGTAGAACACCTTAGCATCAAACTTTAATTTATTGCTTGCATGTCATTTTGAGTGTAGCTCACAGAGATTTTGTGGCGTGTCATCATGTGACCTCTAAGAGCAGACTGATAAGTGAATGTCTGAAGACACAGTTTGCATTTGTATGGCTTTTCTCCAGTATGCAATCTAATATGAGCCTTCATATTACATTTTTGGGTGAATTTTTTCTCACAAATGGGACAAGCAAACGTTTGTCTATGGCCATACGATAACTCGTGCGATTTCCAGTTCACAGGATTGTTTGTTTTAAATGGGCAAACACCACAAATAAATTGCTTGTCACTTTTCTCAGAAGATAAGAAAGCATTTCCTGTAATACAAACAAATCAAGATATAAAAAAGCAAATATTACTGCAATATACATATTCAGATAATCGATTAACAACACATATTTATAAAATTAAAGGTATATGCATTTAAAAAAAAACCAATTCTGAATCTATACAGGCACCAAAAATATTGAACAGATATAAGATACAAAACAGTAAATAAGTAATAATATAAGAAAACAAAACACTGCCATAAAAGTAAGTATTATAAATAGCAGTAAAATATATTAAAATATCTCTTTGCACTATTTTCTTTTAACACAAGAGATGATATAGATAAAAAAATAATAAAACAAATAAAGAAATAAATTAAACCCAAATTCATTAATTGAAATAAGAAAAGTAAATATTGTTAAGGTAAGATTTTTGACAAGAAAAATAGCTTTTATTTAAATATTGAAATACTTCTTGAATTTCTTTTTATTATAACAAAACGTAGTGAAAAATAATCTATTATGCCGACTTTTGATAGAGAAAAATTAATGCCACTGAAGAAATGAATGCATTTGACAGAAGCTGTCCCACAAATATCCTTTTGAATAAATGTGATTTATTGATGAATTATCAGCAATTTACCATTTATTGATGACTTCTTTCAATAATAAGTTCAAAAGCAGTTACTTTAAACATCATTTCGAAATTTAACACAAATTTGTCATGCTTTAAATTTTAACTAAAAGGTCCGCATATTTAAAAGATTTCATTCTTTTCATAACTGCTCACTAAAAAAAAAAAAAAAGTAAAAGAGAGGAACAGTTTAAAAAAATTTTAGTATTCTCAAGAACACTTCCAAGATATATTTTCCAAGTTTTTAAAACTTTTTAATTGGTACATATAGAGAATTATTCAGCATTTAGTACAGAAACCTAATTAGGACTTTATCATGTAAATGTTACATAGAATTTCTCAAAACGTCATTGCTATATCTTTTATTTAGTATTTTCAATACAAAAAAAAATTAAATTAATAGCTAAAATTTGTTTTACTAATGCTATAGTTTAGTTTAGTTACATTTACATCCCGTTTTGAAGCAACATGAGGGCTACTTTGGGACGGATCTCGTAATTTGGAATCATGGTCAGATGACGAGGATGATATCTGAGCTGGCACCCCCCCCCCTCCAAACATCTGCACCACACCAATGAAAGGACATCTGGCCCCGACTGATTTAATATGCACCAGACATGCTTACACGGTGGTTCTTCGGTGGAATTGAGTTTCAAACCTGGAACCCTCCGGCCCAGTCATCGTGACCTTACCAGCAGGCCACCACGGCCTTTACAAATGCTACAATCAATTATGCAACCCCAAAAGTATTGCATAATACAACTGAAGCCTGAATATAATTAAATTAAAACTAAAGAGCAAGAAAGTAAACATAAAGTGAGTATTAATAGGTGAATAGGATAGGCAATGAGTATTAATAGGCGATGAACGAATGACTGAAAGTAATATTAAATGCAGTTACATCAGTAATTTATGAGCAATCTACCATTGTAATAAGAATTCTGACAAAAATCTTTTCACAATAATATATTATTTTCATAAATAACTAATGTGTCCAATTTCAGTGAAATATAGTTGGCTTACTGACTACTGATTCTCAAGACAATAAACAAAAACAAATGTATTTATTAGAAATAACACAGTACATTCATTAATAAGCTATATTGATTTAACAATAACTATTGCAACAAAAATTATGAACACATAAAAAACCCCTCTATCTTTCAATATGCTACATATGGTTATATAGCATCATACTTTAATAATTAAAATTAATAAAAAGGTAGCATGATCATACTCATGATTTGTTTTATCCGATGAACCTTCGTGAATTAAATAACTGATTAACTTCATAAATCCACTGATGAAATTATGTAAAAGGCAGAAGTTTATTTCTTTGGTTTTCAATATGATGTCAGTTACTGAACTTTTGCTAGAGCCATCATGTTAAGTATACCTGAATTGTTTAACAACTTATAATAGTAAAACAGTCTAATTACTTTTCTATGATTAAATATAAACAAAGAAGCACATAAGTGTAAACAAGATTTTATTAAGAAAGCATAAATTGCACCTTTAGCATGGCAAATATCATGCCTATCTCTTTGCGAGCACATTTGACTGATACGATATTTCAGCATCCTTAAACATAAACTTGGGAACTATTGATATATAATATTACAAACGCATTTCTTAAAAAACAATATTATAAGTGCAAGCAGAACACAAAATCTGATGAAAATAATAACTAAACACAATGCATCAATGACATGATAAAATGAAAAAAGAGACATGTTTATCTCAACAATCAAAATTCAAATGTTATGATAAAAAGCTTTTGAATTTAATAATGAAACCAGGCGATTTTGTTTTTTTAATCTTTTTCACTTAAAGTTTTTTTTTTCAGTGTAACAAAAGAAATCTATATGTAACAGAAGGAGTGAAATATGGAAAATGATACAGTAAGTAGATTGGTAACAGGAACATTATGTGAATTCAAAGAAAAACATTTAAAAATATATCCATTTCAAAAATTTCACCAACTTTTAATACTATAATGGTTTTTCTTTTATTAACTTCATTTCTATGCTAAAATAAATGCTCAGAACCGTTTCATATAGCATGAAATGAACAGTATTTAATTAATCTGGAGATGTCACTAGCTTCTCACCAACGCCACACAAATTTTAATTCATTACTGAGGGCAGTTGAAAAAAGTTTGTTTGGGGGGTATCTATCTCTACCTATACCAACCATAGATAATCAAAACATAGACAATCATATGAAAATAAAAAATGAAGGATATTATGAAATAAAACTAAAATACATCTGAATATTAATGAGCAAATAGGGTGGTATTTGTCAGACGCTGCACGACCTACAATTAAATTTTCAGAGGACCTCTCCAAGATTCAGTATATTGTTTAATATTAATTTTTTAAATCCAAGAGTAAGGGAGAAATTAAATACCTATTAATTTGCATATCAACAATTTTATTAACATTTTTATGCTAATATAGTCAAATAGCTGGACTTGCAATGAATGATATTTAAATAAACATCCTCATAATTCAGATGTTATTTTGGTTACAAGGACATTTTTTGGCTGGTAGATAAATCTCTGAATATCACTGCAAATTGCTTCATTCTTAGGATTGAAAGTCGAGAGCTTAATAATGAAACTAGTTGAATCTTTTCTGATTTAAAAAATAAGCAATATGAAGTACAGGTTTGACTTTTCATCTATAAAGCAGATTTGACAAAGAAATCAACATAAAATACAACATTATTTTCTTCTCTTGAATGATAACAAATTCTACAACATTAAATATGACGACCAAAATGCATTCAACTGCACAGTGAATTTTTTTACACATAAATATATTCTACGGAATGTAGGAAGAATATATTGTCTCAATGCAAATATCAAGTAGCACAATAAAGAATATTTTTCTGTCTCAACAATTCAGAAAACAAAATGGTACATACATAAAATAAAGCCAAACAATTGCAAAATTAACATTAGAGTGTATATGAATTGCTCACAACAAAACAAAAAGAATACAAAAATAAGAACTAAAAACGACAACAACTAAATAACTTCAGAAAGCACACACCAGTTCAATTTTCCACCCACCCCATTTGAGCCAAAATACTTTACGGTTCTTATGCGTGATGATACAAAATGTGATACCTTAAAGCAGACTGATTTGTGAAATTTTGAGAACAAAAATTACAAATGACTTGTTTTTCACTAGTATGAATCCTCACATGAGCTTTCAAATTAGATTTGCAATTGAACTTTATTCCGCAATCAGAACAAAAAAACGGATGTTTTTGGTTATGAGTCATTTCATGGTCCTTCAAATGAGCAGAAAGAGATGTTGTATATGAACAGAACTGGCAAGTCAGTTTCCTAGTAAAACTTTCAGAATCTGCAGAACTGAGTCCTGGAAAACAATGCATTTTTTAGAAACAATGTAGAGACAAAAATAGCAATTTTAAGCATGCTTATATACATTTAGTGGATATGACAGAGTTTTAAAAAAAGTAAACCGAATTGAAAATAAACTAAAACTACTAAAAGATGAATTAATCATACAGCAAAGAGGGCTGTAGAATTAAAAGCATAATGCAATGACATAAACAACAAACGAATCAGCAGTTTGAAGAAAAGAAGAAGCGCCAACAAATCAAAATGCACACAACATATATATATCCATACTTGCCAACATTGGAAAGGTGCCCTGTCCATAACAGAAGGACTATAAGGGTGGCAGATGCCCACATTTGCACACACAGAAACAGACTTGTGTCAAAATTTTGAGTTTATTATTTATATATTTCAACATATTGTAAGTAATCAAAAAATTCTACTTTTAAGAAAAATATCTTATCTGAATAAATAATGCAAGAAATATATATATCACCATTATTAGAAGAATTTGAAATAATTATATGACATTTTTTTTTTAAAACCTGAAATGTAGAAAAAAATCTGGATTATCACATCATCAAAGAATATAACTAAAATTACTGCCTACAAGGGGAAAAATACTCGTTTCCGTAGAAATTTTAATCTTATCCATATTTTTGGGAAATTTTCAATAAAATCTGTAGTAACTATGGATAATCTGTAGCAGCTGACATGTATGTATATCATGTAGATGCTCACTGTTAACTGTAAAAAAAAAAAAAAAAAACACTGAATAAACCTCTGACATAAAGAATCAAATTTAAAACTATGATTCTTTTAAAAAAAGCAATTAATAAGAAAAATAGGATTTTCCCAGCCAGAGAAAAATTGGAGTCATTATAGTCCTCAAACAGCTGACTCGTATATTTCCAAGCATACAAAAAAAAAAAAAAAAAAAAAAAAAAATGCAGGATCAATTTTTCTTCCACAAAGCAGATTCGACAGTTTGATAAAGAAATCAACACAAAACATAACAGTATTTTCTTATGTTATATTAAGCAGATTCAACAACATTAAATATGGAGATCAAAATGCATTCAATTGTAGTTAAATGATTTTTAATATAAATCTAATTTAATAATTTTTATATCTTTTTCAAAAATGTTCCATTCTTAAATTAAATTTATATTAAGTTATAATTTGATAAAGAAATCAACACAAAATAAGACAGCATTTTCTCCTGTTATAATGATAAGTATATTCTACAACATTAAATATGGAGATAAAAATGCATTCAATTGCTGTTAAATGTTTTTAAATATAAATCTAATTTAAAAATGGAACATTTTTGAAAAAAAATGAAAAAATGCAAAGAGTAAGCACCAGAGCTCTTAAGTAATCACCTAAAACTTGTTTTAATAAATAAGTATAACATTGAGAATTCATGAGAAAAGTAAGGAAGACTCAAAAAACTTTTACCAACCACAAATATGAAGTAATAGAATGGATAGCGATGATATTGAATGATGAATTTTTTTAAAAAATAAAGTTAGTTTTACGAAAACGGTAACATTATTCTTAATTTATGCCTCAGGAAGAGTGATAAAATTCAGTTATTGAACTTAAATATCAGTAATAATATATACTACATATTATTAAAAATTCATATAGCACTGATGGACATGAGTAAAAAAAATTTAGCATGATCGAGTCACTATCATATAATTAATAAAATCAATAATAACTTATAATTGATTTAATTATGAATGCATAATAAGAATCATGTTACAAAGGCTGGATATAATTTTAGAATACATTTAACAAACATGCAGAGAGGTTAATATGTCAGTTGAGATTCTCTATTTAAAACAAGACACTTGGTTGGAGTTTGCAAAATAATTAAATTAACAATTTGAGTATATCCATATATACCACATAAGCAAAAAAAGACCGCAAAAGTCAGAAGCAGAAAAAAGGCAGGAATATATTGTAATTTGAATTTATTTTCTAAAATACTATGTTAAAAAACTAACTAAAGAAAAATTGAATTTTAAACAAATTTCTATATTTATGTTTTGCAGCAATAGTTCTCAACTAAAATTCAACCACAGGTCAAAGATATGTTTGAAATAAAATTATTTATGAATACAAAACAATTTATTTACATCGGTTGCAACATAGGATAAACTTTGCAGAAGCATTCAAGTACAAATAATAGGAATACCAGAAACTGGCATGAAACAAAATACACCAATTTACATGAAATTCTGATATAATACAATCATGACTGTGTAGTGACAAAGCATTTCACAATTATAACAATAGGAGTCAAAAACTGAGTATTCATATTTCACATATAACTGAATTTTGTTAATGTTGAAAAGAAACATACAATTGTGCTATAAATGCAAAGTGGTTTTGGACAGTTATTCTAAAGTAAGAAAATAAACTACTGAAATTAAAAAAATCTTATTGCAGCCAACATGTCCATACATAACCAAATCTGCATTGTTAAAAGAAGTAATTTTTTTTTTTTTTTACATAAAACCAGAAACTTTAAAAAAATTCTCAAACAAACTCTGTTATATATATTTCATTCAATTTATATATGAGCAATTAAACACTTTCTAATTTCTTAAAAAATAAAAGTTAGTTTTATGAAAATGGTATCATTATTCTTAATTTATGCTACAGGATAGAAATAAATGATGATAACATTACAATACTGCCATCTATCATTGCAATGAAAAGACTTCTTCTTTCTCTAACCCTGTCTTTCTTAACTTTTTTCCCCCACTTTTCACAATATTTTAATGCAACATACATAATATTGCCAAATGGCAAAAGCCTTTTATTCCTCAACTACACAGTATATTTAATGTAAAAATATTATTTAGTATCTTTAATGATTAGTAAATGCATCGTTATAAAAATCGTATATGGAGGATAAACAATCAGTAATTTGAGTTTAAATAGTGGAACCAGCAATTGGCATTGAGATTAAATTCTTCTATTTAAAAATCAGCAGAGAATTACTCTAATTCTAATACGCTACTACATTTTCAATACACTTTTATCGTAAAATTTAATAATATTAACCCTTTATTTTCAGACAGTAATTAAAAGTACTACTTTAAACGAGTTTATATCTTCATAATTGGATCGTTTTTCATGACAGTATCCACATGAACACGAGAAATGTAGTTCTGACAGCTAACAGTAAATGGCAGATGAAGATAATTACATTTTTCAACTATTAATCAAACTAATTAAATTATTTTATTCAATTAAAAAAGTTTTTTGTTTTTCCTGCGGTTATTCTGCGTTAAAATGTATCTAGTGATGCCAAAATAAAATTGAAAAGTTACTGGTAAGTTAATTCAGTAAATAAAGGATTAAAACAAATGTAAAATTATTGATATATAGTGGAATATCGATGACCGCAGGTTTAAAATTAAACTACATAAGTAATGCAGCAAGGATATTCTAACATGCAAGAAAGATACATACTTCAAAAACAAGAATTGTAAAGACCTAGAGATTTTATAGAAGATTTTTGGGATGACTTACAGGAACAAAGACTGAACTAATATGTACTTCATCAGCTATCTAATAAAGAATATTGTGGAAATCATTTTAACCTTCCAAACAACTAATTATTTCAATCAAATAATTTTAAGCTCTTGGGAATATATTTACAAAGTAAATAAACCATACTTCCTAATCATGTATCAAATTATTAAAAATTATATAACACTGCGCTGCATGAAAATCGGCCCCGACACCATTCCTACAAATTCTTATGTAAAATGACCCCCTGAATCCGAATATGACCCCCATTTTGCCCCCTCACCCCCCGGTTCCTCGGGACCCCCCCCCCCTATTTTTATCACTGTCCGGTAATTTTATGGCCATTAATTTGATTTGGAGGGGAAAAACAATTATTTTAACCGTTAAATGTCTTCTGAGGGGCTACAGAGGTGAAAAGTTCTAAAATATGAACATTTGTAACAAGGGGGGGGGGGATTTGGGAGGGATTTTCCCCCTTAAATTTAAAAAAAAATCAATAAAAATTGCCGGTTTATCTGGTTTGTTTTCGCAATTTTTTTTTACTTATTTTCTACATAAATATCCCCCCCCCCCCCCCCCCCCCCCTTTTCCTCACCCAAACACCCCATATAATAAAAATATATAGCAACAATTTTGGCTAGAAACGGGTAAGGGGGAGAGGTCCCAAAGCCCTCACAAGAAAGTTTGGAAGATTCACTGTACAACATTGCCGCTCTTTATTTTTATCACTGTTATGTAATTTTACGGCTAGAATTTGATTTGGAGGGGGGGAAAAGATTATTTTAACACTTAAATTTAAAAATAAAAATATAATAAATAAAATTAATGTATAAAAATAAAGTTTGGAAGTTTCACTGTACAACGTTGTCGCTTTTGCACATCAAACTCGGATTAAGCAAACAGTTTGTGAAAGCAATGGATAAGACAGGTGATGGATTTAACTTTTTGAAAACTAAATTTCCTCGTCTTAGTGAGTCTAAAATCAAGGAAGGAATTTTCGTGGGCCCCCAGATTAGACAACTTTTTAAAGATTCAACGTACTATATTATAAATTACATTTATTATATTTTATATTATATTATCTATTATTATTATTATTTATTATACAGTGAAACCTCTCTGAGCGGCCACCCCTCCGTTCCGAGAAAAATTGGCCGCTCAGAGGGGGTGGCCGCTTTGAAGGGTTTTTGTTACAATTACAAGATAATTGCTATAATACATAACATAAACAACTTACTTGATGCTGTTGCGTTGAGCACGCAAAAAGGTGTATTGTTATCGTATTTTGTTTAAATCTTCTGTATCTTTTTTATACTATTTCTTTTTTTTACCATTTAATTCATATTTCTATTATTTGTTTCTGTATTATATTAGAAATAGCTGCATATGCGCCATTCTATATAATACAAAGAGCTTTCATTAATTTTTGACTAATTAATTTATAGTTAATATCTTTGTTAAATCTTGTTAATTATAACTGATAATATAAACAAGTCCGACACATATTTCTTATTCAAAATGAAGTTTGAGACTTATCTAAAGAGAAAATAGTACTTTATTTAATAATTTTTTACATTTTTTGAAAAAAAGGATACAATTTGTGACTGTTTTAAGTTTTTACCCTTCTCGGAAAAAAGCCCCCATTTTTTCAAGTTCGTATTTCAGTTTAAAAAGTAAATCTGTAACCGATGCTTTTGTTCAATGGGATGGGAGAACCCACCTGGCGGCCATTCAGAGGGGTTGGGTGGCCGTTGCTAGGGGTTATTTTAACACTAGGTCTATGGGCTGAAAAATCCGTGCTGCGAAAAATTGGCCGTTAAGAGGGGTGGCCGCTATGTAGGGGTGGCCGTTTAAAGAGGTTTCATTGCATTTTTATTTTTAAATTTTTTGTGTTAAAATCATCCTTTCCCCCCTCCAAATCAAATTCATGGCCATAAAATTACATAACAGTGATAAAAATAAAGAGCGGCAACGTTGTACAGTGAATCTTCCAAACTTTTTTGTGAGGGCTTCGGGACCTCTCCCCCTTACCCGTTTTCAGCCAAAATTGTTGCAATATATTTTTATTATGTGGGGTGTTTGGGTGAGGAAAAGGGGTGGCTGGAATCTGGAATATGTAGAAAATAAGTGAAAAAATTTCGAAAATAAACCAGAAAAACCGGTAATTTTTATAGATTTTTTTAAAATTTAAGGGGACAAATCCCTCCCAAATCCCCCCCCCCTGCTACAAATGTTCATATTTT